>CM042840.1:146690500-146769390 GCA_023653725.1 Bungarus multicinctus | reverse complement strand
CCGTCCTCTTCCGGGTTCGGGGCTGGCCGCCCCCCGGCCGGTCTCGGTCCCTCCGGCCTTGCCGCCCCCTCTCCTGCCGTTCTCTTTGCGGCCCCCCGCGTGTCCCTGCCTTCGGCTCCTGCGGTCTTCGCTGTTCCTCCCCTTCGTGTGGCCCGCCCGGGCCGTCACACCATGCCCTTCCTCCTCGCCTTCCGGTCTGAGTCTGCCGCGTTCTGCCGCCCTCCCGCAGACTTCTCCGGCGTTCCCTCCCGCCCGTCCTGCGCCGCGTCCCTCCCTCCCGGCCTCGCGGTTGGGGGCCTGAGGGCCGCCTCGCTGTTCTCTGCCGGGCTCCTCCTGCCGTCACCTTGCTTCCTTCGTCCTCGCCTGCCGTCTGCCGGGCGCCGCCCGCCCAACCGCCGCTGCGGCGTGCTCCCTCCCCGCAACTGTTCCGGTTCCGTCGTTCCGCCGCCCTTTCTTCCTCCCGTCCGGGCCTGTCCTCCCTCTCGCGCTCCTGTCCTCGGGCGGCCCTTCCCTCGGTCCCGCCCCGGCGCAGCCGTCCTGCCTGCCGTCCGGCCTTCCGTCCCCGTCCTTCCGGGCCTCCGCCGTCCGTCCATGTCCTTGCCTGCCGCCCTTTCTCTCTCTCTTTCAGTCCAGCCACCGTAGTACGAGCTGGGATGCAGGCAGGTAACACTTCTAGGGGTCTGGGGGTGGGGGGAAAGCTTTGGAAGGCAGGTGGGACATGTTGGCTGCCCCCCTCCCCCCAGCTGGCCTCAGCCGCCTCTCCCCCGTCCCTCTTTGCATCAACCCAGCCAGCACCATCCCAAAGTGGGCGACACTGTGGTGGCACAATGGAAGGGCACCTGGGCAGTTGTGTTGGGTGGCTTTCCCCACCTTGTGCATGGGAGGGGAGGGGCAAGGCCTCCCCACAGCCCCTCCCCTCCCATGTTCATTATCCCCCCCGCCTTCGCCCATCTCCCCTCGCCCTCCAGATGCCAACGGGACCATCCGCGGATGGGCGGAAGCCAAGCTCAACGCCACCAACCCCTTGCGCTACGATAACAGCCGCGGCGAGTTCACGGTGATCAAAAGGGGCCTGTATTACCTGTATTGCCAGGTGAGCTCAAAAGCCAGGGGGCTTGTGGGTAGGAAGAGCAAAGCATTCTGGGACTCTGGTTGTTTTGGAGAGGAGGGAGGGTTGCCAGGATTGAAAGTAGTTGCGGAGGGGGGGTTTCACGAGAACCCCCGATGGATTCTTGGAGGGGGGGGTGGCATTTCAAGGTTAGCTAATTCCGTGTTGTGGACTTCAACTCCCAGAATTCCTTGCGATTCCTAAAGAAAATGACTGTGATGTGATATATAGTATTCAGTTTGTTCTTCCTCTTTAATTGCAAGGAATTCTGGGAGTTGAAGTCCACCTATGGCATGTGGGGAAGAGGTGGCACGCAGAGCCCTCTCAGTGGGCCTGCACACCATTGCCAGCTGATCTGGATGCACATGAGTGCTGGACAGCTGGTCTTCATGGGCGCTGGAGTCAAAAAACCAAGCCGTTTTCAGACCTTTTTCAGGCCAATTTTTTGGGCTGTTTTGGCCCTAAAACAGCCTGAAAATAGTCTGTAAAATGGCCTGAAAAATAACCTAGAAATGGTCCAGAAATCGGCCCAAAAATTGTCCAAAAACCAGATTGTTTTGGGGCCTTTTCAGGCCATTTTTTCAGGCTATTTTTGGCCTGAAAACAGTCTGTAAAAAAAGGCTGAAATGCGAGCTAAAACAGCCTGAAAAACAGCCTGGAAATGGTTTGAAAAATGGCCTGGAAATCGGCCTGAAAATTTGCCCAAAACAGGCCATTTACGGAGCTTTTTCAGGCCGTTTTTCAGGCTGTTTTTGGCCTGTAAATGTCCTGAAAAATGGCCCAAAAATGGCCTGGAAAACGGGCCCAACATCATCCCAAAAAGCGGCATGCGTGCTCCAGCCAGCTAATCTTTGGTTTTCTGGCACTCCAGCACACGCATGCATGCTTGTTCTGGTTTGGGCCCAAGGTGCTGGAAAGGTTCACCATCACTGCTTATATCATAAGGGAACTCTTCTATCAATGGCTGGAGAACAAAAATGGAAATTAGAAATCTTATCTATCTAAAAGCGAAAGGCCCCTCACGCATCATCACAAAATAATAGTAATAATAAATATTTATTTATATACCGTTCCTCTCCCGAAGGACTCGGAGCGGTGCACAGCCATACAATTAAAGCAATCAATATGTGAAAAAGTTAAAACTAAATTAAACTAAGGCCCTGGCTGTAATTAATTAAAACCCCTCCCTAAAACCCTACAATTTAATATAAAAAGTAAAACACCCAAATCTAAAATCAGCCCAAGCAGGCCTGGTCAAAGAGCCACAATCGTAAAACCTACAAACTTGACATTTGGCACATCTGTTCCTCTTGGCTTCTAGGTGCTCATCACTAAGAAAGGATTTTTCCAAATGACCCTCAGAGCATTTAGAGTATTTCCTATATTATTATTATTATTACGCTCTGATGCTAAGGAGTTCTACTCCCCCTCCCCACCTGAAAAGAAGAAATCTCTTCCAAATGCAAAACACAAGCAGAGGAGAGGAGTTTCAGTTTCAGAGCACCAAGCAGCTTTAGTCCAGAACAGTTGAGCTAAGCCACGCCCAGGCTCCTTGCTGTCTCCTTCTTGCTCACACAGCAAGTACTGTTTCAGTTTCCAAACAGCCCTCAACTCCCTCACACACTGACAGGATGCTAGCCAGATGAATACCCATGGATGCTGGTAGGCAGAGGCACAAATTTTACCCCCTTATTTTCCTCCTCAAAAACTAAGTCCGACCACAGAGTTTCATAGCGAAACTAGCGATCGTGCTAGTTTAAGATATTAGCGAGAAGTGATAAAACAAGAATTAAATGTGATAAGAAAGGGATTTGTTATAATAATTAGACATTATTATGTATAGTATAGTAGCATAAAATAAGAATAGAGTGTGGATATTTGAATATGTATTAATTGTAATTGTTGCTGCACAATATATTTGTACCCAGACGACACACTGGTTAAACAAAAGATGGATTGTTTCTATATAATAAAAGAAAAAAGAAAAAAAAACTCCCAGAATTCCCCAGGCATCCCTGGAAAAACCCTGATGCAGTCCTTGACTTATGACAGTTTGTTTAGCGAACATTTTGAAGTTACAATGGCCCTGAAAAAGAAGTGATTTAGGACCATGGTTCACACTTACGACCATTGCAACCTCCCCTGTGGCCACGGGATCAAAGCCCAGGCCGCTCGGCCACTGACTCATATTTATGACGGCCGCAAAGTCCCGGAGGTCACGTGATTCCCCCTTTTGCGACCTTCTGATGAGGACAGTCAGTGGAGGGAGCCAGTTACTCACTTAATGACCATATGACTAACTTATCGACTGCAGAGATTCGCTTAACAACCGAGGCAAGAAAAAATCATAAAAAGGGGCAAAACCTACTTTAACAAATGTCTCACTTAGCTCAATTGCGGATGTAAGTCGAGGACTTCCTTTATGGAGGGAAAGGGGCTGACCATCAGCTTCAGATATAGATATAATTCCCCTTTTTCAAGTAGGTCATAACTTTGAACGATGGCTGTCATCAGGTTTAAATAGACAACTCCTTGTACAGTTAGTGTTTGATTTACAGCCACAATAACAGAGTTGGACTGGACCTTGGGGGACATCTAGTCCAACCCCCTGCTTAGGGAGGAAACCCTATACGTTTTCACACAAATGGTTGTCCAGTCTCTTCTTAAAAACCTCCAATATTGGAGCACCCACAACTTCTAGTGGCAGGCAGTTCCGCTGGTTAATTGTCCTCACTGTCAGGAAATTTCTCCTAGGTTTGAATTGAACCCAGCATTTCCTCTCATTCCTCCTCCTCTCCCCATTGCCAGGTCCACTTCAATGAGGGTAAGACGGTCTACATGAAACTGGACGTGATGTTGAGCGGCCAGCTGGCCTTGCGCTGTTTGGAGCAGTTCCCCCCCACCAGCTCAGGACCCCGGGAAGATGAACTGCATGTGTGTCAGGTTTCCGGACTTCTCCTCTTGCGTCCCGAAGCCTCCATCCGTCTTCGCACCATCCCGGATGTCTGTCTGAAAGCAGACCGCTACCTCACCTATTTCGGCCTCTTCCAAGTCCACTGAGGCAATGGGAAAGACCGCAGGGCTGGGGTCCCGGGTGGGCTCCGCGGAACCAGAGAGGTGGCACACAGCCTCCTCCCTGTTTGCTGCCTTCCGTACGGCGGGGGCGTCCGAGCGCGGAGCAGTGTACCGGTTGCTCCTTCTAGTTTCTGGACCGGCAATTCTCCGTTTTCTTGCTTTCGGGGCCGTACCTTCCGACATCCACCCGGGTGCCAGCAGGAAAAGGGTGGTAGGGCAGGGTAGGGGGGGGGGGGCTGTCTAACCAGGCTCTGCGCCTTCGCTTTGTGACAGACATTTGCCACAAATGGTAAATCTGACAACGGGTTTCAAACAACGAGGAACTGGCTCGATGACGACGTGTGTAGATGCCGGTTTAACTAATCCCGTTTCTTGCTGGATAGCCTGCATTTCCAGCACTTGTTATGCTTCGCACCCCGGCTGGACACCATGGCATCGTCTATTTTGTATTTTGATACTTTTATACTGTTTCCTTATTGGGCTTGCTGGATGTTTGGAAGGATCTATGCCATCTTGGCGTGGTACGACATTGATGTGACACGACGCGACCGCAGGCAACCTAGCAGAATTGTGGGGGCCACTCAGGAAGGACCCACAGTGCATGTCTGGCTCCACAGACTGATGTTTGGGTCCCAGCCAGCAATGGGCAGCAGAACCCCAAGGTAGTGGATGCTGGGCCAAACAGGGAAGGTCAAAGGTCGAAGTTCCCCATTGACTGGGAAGAGGGGAAGGGGTCTGAGCCCTGCCCTGGTGGTTTGTTTCAGGGAGAGCGGGCGTTCCGACAACCACTTGGAAATGGAGGGTGCAAAAACTCTAGTTGGCGCTGCGGAAAGTTACACAGGTCAGCAAATTCGACATTGCCACGATTACATGCACCTAGAAATGCAGCGTCGCAAAATGTTGCACACGCCCCCAAAAGCTGCATCACAGAAGGTTGCCGCCGATGGAAGTTTGGCAAAAGATTTCGTTCATCTAAAAATTAGGTGCCGCAGGATTGGCATGCGCTTACAAATGCAGCGTCGCAAAAGGCGGCGCCTATCAACGCAGCGTTGCGAAAAGCCACGCAAAAGGTTGCGTCGCACCCGCCAGCACACTTTTGCAAAAGCTGACCTGCATCTCAGAATCTGGTGTCACACAGATTTACCTGCGCCAGCAAATGCAGCCTCACGAACAATTGTGTACGTCCGGGGACGCAAGCCTGCGTGAAGTGCGAACGCAGCATCGCCTGCCGTAAAAAAAGCCACAGCCCCTGGGAGCAACCACGCACAGGGCCTCCGAGGCAACTAAACCTGTGGGGCATGGATGATCCTTCCCTCCCACCCACCCCCAATCTATACACTTTGGAATGGTTGCAGTGAGCAGCTCCCCTCCTCTCACCATCGCTGCGAACACAGCTCAACGCAACTCATTTATCATAGTGAAAATTTGCAAGGAGGGGGCAAAATATCCTGCCTTTCCCCCTGACACTGTTGCTTTAACTGCCACACTCGGGGCAGCCTTCCCTGCTCGCCACGACAATGCTCGGTGCCCTCTGGCATGGAGAGGACATGGGCACTTTTCCCCATTTTATCGCACCGCATCAAAATAAGAGTAGAACGATACAGATGTCAACTCATAAAACATTCCCATGCCTGTTTTAGTAGTTGCCATAATAAAAAAAAAGGGGTGGGGTGGGGAGGAAGGGAATCTGGAAGAGCAATGTATCAGTTTGAAAGCAAAAATACATTCCAACTCTTTATCTTTAAAAGATTGGAACTAAACTACCAGAGTTTTTGCCCGGGAATATATTGAATTGGAGAATGTGACACCCAGACCGTGAATGGATTCAATTGGAGAATCTGGTTTATGAGACACCCAGCGGGGAGGCGGGAAACAGAGTCACAGGTGACATGTAAATTATGTAGGCCAGATTTGCTGTCAGGATTCCAGCAATCGCTCTAGTTAAATCATGATTCTCGAGCCAAACTTCAAAAAACTTCAAAAGAGTGCCAATATGTCACCTCTAATAAATCCTTTGAAGTTTTTTGAAGTTTGGCTCGAGAATCATGATTTAATTAGGGCAGTTGCTGGAATCCTGACTCGCAGCTTTTCTGGCTGTCGTTGCTTTGCAAGGGTGCCCTTGGTTGCATATCATTGACCCTGCGTCCCACACGTATGTGCCAAGCATTGGCCACGCCAGCCTCATCCCCATACCACTTCCTGTTTGCGTACCTCAAACCCACCGCACTTCCTTTTTCTGAAACTTTTTTTTTTTTTTCCAAGGGAGTTGTTTAATTCCTCTCATCGGCTGGGTTCCGTTTGTGTGCCTGAGATTTACATTGTTATTTCTGCCGAGATGAAGTTGTTTTTTGTGGGGGGGGGTTTTGTGAGCGTCACATCCGCCACAAAGAGCTTACAACTTGCACAGAGGCTCCACTTAAAGCCTTAAACTGGGGGTTGTTTGTCTGGATTTAAAGGAACAATCAAAAATGGTGTCGGGTCTGCTTGGGTGGAGGGTTGGCCTAGATCACAAGTCGGCAACCTGCAGCTCTAGAGCTGCATGTGGCCCTTTCCTTCCCCTGCTGCGGCTCTCTTGTCCCTCAAAATATGCATCACATCCGCCAATGTACAACACCCGCCATCACCTGATCAAAATTCATACACTTGGCAGCTGGCTGGTATTTATGACGGTTGCAATGTCCCTGGGGTCACGTGATTCCCTTCTGGCACCCAAAGTTAATGGGGAAGCCCGATTCACTTAACAACCGTATTAATCAACTGCAGCGATTTACTTAACAACGGTGGCAAAAAATACAATACAGTGGGGGCAAAACCCTCTGTAAGAAATGTCTCACTTAGCGACATAAAGTTTTGAGCTCAATTTTGGTTGTAAGTAGAGGGCTGCTTGTATAAGCCTTTATTTCCATCACCTGCCACCCTTTTGGCTTGAAGCAACCAACTTTCCACTCCATATTTCAAGCAAAGCGCTCTATAATTCAAGTCTATACACGTTATTGTACGTTTTCTGTGAACACCTGGACAATAAACATGATTATGTTCATGTCTTTCTTGTGAATTGGGATGAAGGATTTACGGAGAATAACCTTGGGACAGGATGGCAGTGAGGGTGTTATATAACGCTTTATAGTCCTTTCTTCCATCCTTCCATCTTCCTTCCCTCTCCCCCTCTGTCCCTTTCTTTCTTCCTTCATTCTTCCCATCCCTTCCTTCTTCCCTCCCTCTCTTCCTCCTTTCCGCCCTTCTTCCTCCTTCCTTCTTCCCATCCCTCCCTTCCTTCTTCCCTCCCTCCCTCAAGGTCCCTTCCTTCCTTCCCAAGCAATAGCACAGAGATATACCATTCCACAGTGCTTTACAGCCTCTCTAATCAGTTTACAGAGTCAGTCTATTTGACCCCAACAGTCCAGGGCCTCATTTACTCACCTTGGAAGGAGGGAAGGCTGAGTCAATCTTCAGTCAAGAAAGAGAGAGAGGAGAGAGAGAGAGAAAAGAAAGAAGAGAGAGAAAGGAAAGGAAGAGAGAGAGAGAAAGAAAGAAAGAAAGAAAGAGGGAGGGAGAGAGGAAGGAAGGGAGGAAAGTAGGAAGGCAAAAAAGAAAGAGAGGTGGAGGGAGGGAAGAAAGAAAGAAAGGGAGGGAGGGAGGGAGGGAGAAAAAAAGGAAGGAAGGCAAAAAAGAAAAGGAAGAAAGGAAGGAAGGAAGGAAGGAAGGAAGGAAGGGTGAGCATGGGAGGGACGGAGGGAGGGAAGAAAGAGACAGGAAGAGAGAGAGGGAGGAAAGGAAAGGAAGGGAGGAAGAAAGGGAGGAGGAAAGAAGGAAGGAAAAGCAAGGGAGGGAGCGACGAAGAAGAGGAGGTTGGGAGGGAGGAAGAAAGGAAGGAGAGGAAGAAGGAAGAAAGGTGACGGGAAGGGAGGAGAAAGGAAGGGAGGAGGAAAGAAGGAAAGAAAAGCGAAGGAGGGAGGGAGGGACGAAGGAGAGTAGGGAGGGAGGAAGAAAGGAAGGAGAGGAGGAAGGAAGGTGACAGGAAGGGCGGGACAAAAGAAGGGAGGAGAAAAGAAGAAAGAAGGAAGGAAAAGCGAGGAAGAAAGGAAGGAGAGGAGGGAGGGAGGAAGGAAAGAGACAGGAAGGGGGGAGGAAGAAAAAAGGAAGGAAGGAGGAAAGAAGGAAGAATAGGGGAGAGATGAGGAGAGAAAGAAAGAAGGGGATGGAGAAAGAGAGAGAAAGAAAGAAAGAAAGAAAGAAAGAAAGAGAGAAAGAAAGAGAAGTACCACTCTGCCATCAGAAAGGAAGGAAGGAAGAAGAGAGAAAGAAAGGAAGATAAAGAGAGAAGAGAGAGAAAGAAAGAAAAGAAAACCACTCTGTCTTCTGGACAATGTTATTTAAGGTAACTTCTCACCAACTCCAAGATGGCTGAGAAACCCAAATCCCATGTTCCCAGCCGACATGGCTGTCAGCTGGCGGGCAGTGGTTAAAGCCCTGGCCCTCCATGGTCTTCCAGACAGGGAGGAGAGGAGGGGGAAGCTGTGGCTTATGGGGTCAGGAGGTCAGCTTCCTCCCAGAGCTATTGAAAAATGCCCAGCAAAATCATTTCACTTTTGAGCAGAACTGGGGATTTCTCAGTCTGGTCTCATACTTCTCTTTTTTTTGCATGTTGGATGTTTACATATATATTTTTTCTAGTGGGTCTTATTTGCAGGGAAACAGGATGTGTATACCTTGTTTCCCTGAAAATAAGACCCAACTGGAAAATAAGCACTAGCATGAATTTTTCAGGATTCTCGTAAGATAAGTCCTACCCAGAAAGTAAGCCCCAGTTAAGATTGTCAGCCAGACGGACGCATTTAGTACCGTATTTCCCCCAATATAAAACCTACTTGGAAAATAAGCCCTAATGCCTCTTTTGGAGCAAAATTTAATATGAGGCCCAGTCTTATCTTCGGGGAAACATGGTACATACAAAATATACATCAGCAAAAACCTTCCCAACAACTTCTTTAAAAAAAATAAATTTTTCCTAGCCTTGCAGCCAAGAATATTTGGACTAGAAGAGCTCCTTTCCAATTCTGTTATTCTGTCCCATGGTCGGCCATCTCTGCTTCCCTTCAAGCCTGCTCTGTTGCAGCGACTGCCGTTGGCTTCCCCTTGGGAGGTGCCACGGGGCCGCAGTCAGAGCCCTTCTCCACCCCAAGCTCCTTGGCTTCTCGGAACCGGAGCTCACTGGGAAAGGGCACGAAAAGGCCTCCTTCCTTTTAAAGGGAGCCCATCCAAGTCTTCCTTGGCAGCCGTCCTGGGAATCTTGGCTTTCTGGGATCTGCAAACGATCCCGAGGTCTGGGTGCCGGGAAACGGCCACGCCTGAGAGCAGCCAGCCAGGCCCTTGCCAAGCCTGGAAGGAAAGTGTGGCATGCCAGGATGTGGTGACCGACTGCCAGTTGGCAGCTCTTCAAGCAGGGCGGGCACGGCTCCTGTCCAGCTTCCTCAATCCGTTGCACAACTTCACTTGGGCTTACTTTGGCAACCCACTTCGCCTGAACTCCGCAAGGGGAAAGCCCGGTGTCCAGGAAGCTGAGGAGGGGTGTAGTGGGGGGGAGGCCTCAGGGTGGGTGGGCCAGTGGTGGGCGAGGCCCCTCTTCCCCTTGCAAACAGCCGCCGTGGGCACAGAGACCCATGCACCCGGGGCACAACCAGACCTCTCCAGCCTGCAGCGAAGAGACGCCAAAGTCCAGATGCTGCACGTTCCTTCTGCCAGGTGGTGACTTTGGAGTGTGTAGGGAGGGGGATGCCAGTCATGTCTGTGGACCCTTGCCATGCAAATGCTTCTGGAACTGGGGCACAGCCTCGCCCCAAACCGGGCAGCCCCCTAGACAAAGTCTGCGGTTGCAAGACTGGAATGATCTGGGAGACTAAATTTGGGGGGGCGATGAGGAACCCTGGGCCAATGCTCCCACTTTGGGGGGCTGCGGGGGTCTCGGATGTGGGCTCTGTGGGTTTGGCCTCTATGGGGCAGGAAGCTCCCCAGGAAAAGCCTCGATCCGGGAAGAAAGTGGAAAGAACGATGCCTCTCAAGATTTGGAGGGGTAGGTTAAGCCCCTTCTTGGGGCTGGATTCCTGGGGGGCGGTGAAGCAGCGCCCCCCAACCCCCTGGGCTGTCGTGGGGGCCCTGGCAGTGGGCCTGTTGGCTTGTCTCTTCATGCTGTTCAGCATCCAAGCCAGTCTGGAAAGCTTAAAAGAGGAGCTGGCCATTCTCCGGAGGGAAGGAGTGTGTCAGGCCTCTGGAACAGATGGACAGCAGGATGCCTCCGACTCATGGCAGGTAGGAGGAGGGGCTCTGCGGAAGGTGGGTTGGGCCCCCTCGAGGGCTCCAGAGGGGCCTCTGACATCACCCCCCCCCCACAAAACACGGGCAATTTGTGCAATTCTGGACTGGACTTAAATGCATCTTTGGTGGTGAATTTGCAAGGCAGAAACGCAACTTGGGATCCATAAGGCACTCCCGCTGCCCCCCCCCTCCAAGAACAGGATGGCAAACAACCTTCCCATCATCCCCAGCCAGATGGGGGGGGGGAGATGGTTGTTGGAATCCAGCAGGCAGGAGCAAATCCGATAGTGGTTTTGGAGCAAAAAGGGGTCTTATTTTTTTTTTTGTCTCTGAAGCCAAACTATCTCGGCTTAGCTTAAAATCTCTGTTTTTCCAGAAAATTTGGGATCATGGAGTGATGGGGGGAGGGGGGGGGGCAAGTGGGCCTGGGGGGGGAGGGACGGGGCATTTTTCTGGATGAGATTTCGCTGACTCTGCAGACCTTCGGATGAGGTTATGATCCCCCCCCCCCCCCCCCCCCCCCCACACACACACACCTTACAAGAAAAGAGGAAAGATTTTTGCACAATTTTTCTATCCATTTCTCAACTGTTGGAGAATTGGCAAATTTTTTTCCCCCTCTTTCTGCAAATTCAACTTCTAGGCAGGGCAAAATGAATGATTTCCTTAGCCCTCCAATATATGTCTTTGCTGGGCAAAATCCCACCCGTCAGATATATGCAAAGAGGGATGGGGTGTATGCCTCACAATGGGAAAGAAGGACCTCTGAGCATGTGCCGAGTGCAAAAAGAGAGAGCCATTGCCCGTGTTTTGTGGCAGCCATTTCTCTCTCTCTCTCTCTCTCTCTCCCTTTTATGTATATATTTTTTATTATTATTCATCAACATTTTGAATAAAGCGTATCGTCAGAGCATATCATTTAAAGAAAAACAAAGGAAGGACAAAAAAAGAATATAAACATATATATTAATAGTGTACACTAGTAATAGTGTAACAGAATAGTTTTAACTAGATTTCTCTTTCTATTAGCTTATTTGTAGCTCGTTGGTTATACTGGCACATTTATAATTATAAACTATCATTATATTTAGTTCATACCTAGCAACAATCTTTCTTCATCTAATTTCTACCTTATTTCTAATCGCTCGTAAAATCTATTCCACGTTCAGTAATATTCTGTATCTCCTTTGTCCTTTATTTTTTTAATGTCAATCTATCCATCTCTGCGCAGTCTAATATTGTCCAAATTACATCCTCATCTGACGGAGTGTTCTCATTTTTTCCAGTATTGTGCAAATACAATCCTTTGCAGTTATCAATACATGCAAAACTAGACATATATCATAGCCCTCCAGCATTATACCCAACCAAAATATTTCTGCGTTTCAGATCGATAATGTTGCTTGATCATCTTTTCCAACCATGTATCTATTTCCGTCCAATATTTTCGTGCTTTCATACATGTCCACCACATATGATAATAAGTACCTACGGTTCGATTAGACTTCCAACACTTGGCAGACATGTTGTTGCTAAACGTTTTTGCCAATCTTGCATGGTGGCAAGCGCCACCTATAAAACGTTTCATAGAGATTTTCCTCTCCGGAGAGTGCCAGCCAGGAGGGCCGTGGCACGCTGGCACGTGGCCAGGAGAAAATCCAGGAGCTTGAATCCTTTTCAAGCCAGTCTTGTTTTCTGTCCTCTCTTTCCTTTATCATCTTCTGATATTTTTTCTTTTTCTTTTTGAACTTTCTCTTCTGGCACTTTGGAGTTAAAAAAAAAAAAACCCCACCAGATTTCAGTCATGACGGAAGCAGCTTCGAAATTGTCCCCAGGTGCAAAATTTCCCTTTCCACGCCCCCCCCACAAGGGCCAAAAATGAGACACTTCTGCAAAAAGGATGGCCAACTTTTCTGGACTCCCACTGCTCCTTTGTTGTTGTTATTTAGCAGCGGCCCGGTAGATACAGCTAGTCCTCAACTTAACAACCACCATTGAGACAGCCAACATTTCCGTGGTTAAGCGAGACAGCGGTTAAGTTGAATTCTGCCCCGTTTTGCCACCTTTTGGGGCCACCGTCTTTCAGTGAATCGCTGCAGGGGTTGAGTCATTAAGCAAACCTGCAGCTGGACAGAAGGTTGCCAAAGAGAGATCGCGTGACACCCCCCCCCCCCCTTTTATCGGGATACTGCGTCCATCATAAATACGAGTCGGTGGCCAAGAATCTGAATTTTGATCACGGGACCATGGGGGATGCTGTGACGGTTGGTTGTAAGAGTGAAACATGGTCCTGTTTTCACTGCCATTGGAACTCTGAACAGTCACTAAACGAACAACAGAGAGTTTTTTTTTTTAATGCTGTCTGAGGAATTCGGGGAATTGAAGTCTACAGCACTGAACGAGTTAATCCGCTGCTTTGCCCCCAAGTGTCAATCAAGGTTTCTCTGCACCCCTTCTCCCCCCCCTCCCCATTTCCAATCCTGGCAGTCCTCTTCCTTAGGGGTGGGCTTCAAAAATGTTAGTTTTCCTCAAGCCTTTGGGAGGGCAAAAATGGTCTCCCCGGGCTCTGGAGGCCCTTCCTAAGCCTCTGACAGGCCTGTTTTTCACCTTCCCCGAGCCTCCGCGCAAGGCCCTGTACTTACCTGGCCTCCAAGATGGGCTGCGCGGGGTCTCCTGGCCTGGGAGGGGCAGGCTGGGGTGAGATTTGCAGGTTTGCAGAACCGGTAATTAAAAATGATAAAATTAGCAACCGGTTTGCATGAACCGGGGAGAACCGGTAGCAGCCCAGGCCCCCCGCCCCCTTCCCTCCGCTCTTTCTCCCCAAGGCAACCAGAGGCCTGGAGCACTTTGCTCTTCCTACCCACCAAGCCCTTGCTGCTTTGGAGTTCACCTGGCCATACAGGTACGCAGGTAGGACTGCTGAGGTCGCTCTTTTGGCTTTCAGAGAGATGTTGGCGGCCCAGTGGCCCACGTGCTAAGGACGAGATGGAGAAGGGATGCGGCGAAGACCCCCCAACAAGAATCTCTCATCCGTCCCCGCAGTGAGTAGACCGTACTGAGAAAGAACAACATGGAGTAAATATAACTTAGCACTGTCTACTTCAAGGCGCTCTCTCTCTCTCTCTCTCTCTGTGTGTGTATGTATGTGTGTGATTGTAGAGTCCCAACCTTCTCCCAGGAATTTTTTTTTTTTTTGTCTTTTAAAAATTAGGTTGCCTTCATTACAGAACAGAATCAGAGAATTGGAAGGGACCTTAGAGATCATCTAGTCCAAACCTCCGCTTGACCAGGGGACTCTATACCATTTCAGACAAAGGGTTGTCCACTCTTCTTAAAAACTTCCAGCGTTGGTGCACTCACAACTTCTGGAGGCAACTTCCACTCCGTGGGTTACTGAATGGAGTAACAGAGCAGGAGACCAAATACCATTCCAGACAAATAGGTGTCTTCTTAGCAACCTCCAGTGATGAAGCACCTACAACTTCTGGTGGCAAGCAGTTCCCCTGGTTAATTGTCCTCCCTGTCAGGAAATTTCTCCTTAGTTCTAGGTTGCTTCTCTCCTGGATTAGTTTCCATTTGATGCTTCTTGTCCTGCCCTCAGGTGCTTTGGAGAATAGCTTGATCCCCCTCTTCTTCGCGGCAGCCCCTCAAATATTGGAAGGCTGCTATCACATCACCCCTAGTCCTTCTTTTCATTAATGAGGTAAAGATATTTTACTCGATTCTATTATCTAACTACAGAGCCTGGACAAATCTGGGTGGTGCATAATGTAATAAAAGCAAATAGGTATGCTATTAAAAGAAGTTTGGGCAAAAAAACAGAAACCACAACATCAGTGCAAAGAACCACAGTTGGTGTTGATCCAGGCAACCCAACGGCACAGTGCCAACTTGAGAGCTGCCCATCTTCAAAGCCCCCAAAGGCAGGAGAAGAAGCAACGGGTGGAAACTCATCAAGGAGAGAAGCAACCTGGAATTGAGGAGAAATTTCCTAACAATGAGAGCAATTAACCAGTGGAACAGCTTGCCACCAGAAGTTGTGGGTGCTCCATCACTGGAGGCTTTTAAGAAGAGACTGGACAACCATTTGTCTGGAATGGTATATAGGGTTTTCCTGCTTGGGCAAGAGGTTGGATTAGAAGACCTCCCAGGTCCCTTCCAAGTCTGTTACTATCTTACTCTTCTGTAATTCTGTTATTCTTCTGCTTTCTCTTATTATTCTCTTACTCTATTTTTTTCTATTCTTCTGTTATTCTATTATTCTTCTCTTCTTCTTCTGTTATTCTGCTATTTTGTTCTTTTCTTCTTTTATTCTGTTATTCTATTATTATTATTATTCTACTATTCTTCTGATTGTCTTATTCTTCTTTTATTCTCATATTCTCTTATTCTTCTGCTACTCTATTATTCTTCTATTCTATTATTATTATTCTACTTCTATTGTTCTGATTGTCTTATTCTTGTTATTCTATTATCCTCTTATTCTTCTGCTACTCTATTATTCTTCTGCTATTCTATTATTCTTCTGCTATTCTATTATTCTTCTGTTATTCTATTATTATTATTATTCTACTATTCTTCTGATTGTCTTATTCTTCTTTTATTCTCATATTCTCTTATTCTTCTGCTACTCTATTATTCTTCTATTCTATTATTATTATTCTACTTCTATTGTTCTGATTGTCTTATTCTTGTTATTCTATTATCCTCTTATTCTTCTGCTACTCTATTATTCTTCTGCTATTCTATTATTCTTCTGCTATTCTATTATTCTTCTGTTATTCTATTATTATTATTATTCTACTATTCTTCTGATTGTCTTATTCTTCTTTTATTCTCATATTCTCTTATTCTTCTGCTACTCTATTATTCTTCTATTCTATTATTATTATTCTACTTCTTCTATTGTTCTGATTGTCTTATTCTTGTTATTCTATTATCCTCTTATTCTTCTGCTACTCTATTATTCTTCTGCTATTCTATTATTCTTCTGCTATTCTATTATTCTTCTGTTATTCTATTATTGCTATTTTATTCTTCTTCTATTCTTGTTTTCTCTTATTCTTCTATTCTATTATTTTTCTGTTATTCTGTTATTCTTCTGTTATTCTTTTATTTTTTGCTATTCTATTCTTCTTCCGTTATTCTGTTATCTTTCTGTTATTCTCCTATTCTTCTTCTGTTCTTCTCTTATTCTGCTCTCAACAGTCTTGCAAAAGGAGGCTAGGTCAATGCCAGCCCTGTATTTGGCACCAGGGGATGGGGTAGGAAGCCACCCCAACCTGCAACACACACACACACACACACACACACACACACACATGTACGCAACCAGAATTGCACGCTCTCTCCAAGCAACAATTTCAGTCCAGGCAACTAAACTTTTTTACAGCAGAGCAGATAAGGGCTCCGGAGCAAAAATTGCACGGTTGGAAAGAAGGGAAGTGAAAGTAATAGAAAAAACGATGGGGACATTGTGTCCTTTTGTGTGCCTCCGGTGTTGTGACGTGCTACAAAAGGCCCGTGGAAAAAACAACAAAGGCATCTTGATCCTGCAGAGCTTCCAATATTGCCTCTGGAAGAAGTTTTTAAGCACCCAAAATCCCAAGAAGCGTGCTTGACCTAACGAGAAAGATTTAGCCCAAATTTGGCAGCATTTTGCAATTTTGCAGAGTTTTTAATTTCTGGGTGGGAGAGTTTGCCATGCTTTGTGTCATTTTGATGGTCTTTAGAAAAGACTGTTGTGAGCAATATAATAGATAACAGACAATCAGAGTTGGAAGAGACCTTGTAGGTCATCTAGTCCAACCCCCCGCCCAAGCGGGAGACCCTACACCATTTCTGACAGAGGGCAATCCAGTCTCTCCTTGAAAGCCTCAAGTGATGAAGCTCCCACAACTTCTGAGGGCAACTTCTGTTTCATTGGTTGATTGTTCTCACTGTCAGAAAGTTTCTCCTTATTTCCAGGTTGAATCTCTCTTTGGTCAGTTTCCATCCATTATTCCTTGTCTGGCCTTTGGGTGCTTTGGAGAATAGCTTGACCCCCTTCCTCCTCTCTGTGGCAGCCCCTCAAATATTGGAAGACTGCTATCCTGTCTCCCCTGGTCCTTCTCTTCCCTAGACTAGCAGGCCCAGTTCCTGCAACCGTTCGTTGTATGTTTTAGCCTCCAGTCCCCTCATCATCCTGGTTGCTCTTCTCTGCACTCTTTCTAGAGTCTCAACGTCTTTTTTATAATGTGGTGTCCAAAACTGGATGCAGTTACTCTAGGTGTGGTCTTACTAAGGCTTTATAGAGTGGTATTAGCACCTCCTTTGATCTCCATTGTATCCCTCTGTTAATGCAATTTAGGATTCAGGCTATTTCCAGGGCGATTTTGGCTATTTTTGGCCTGTTTCTCAGGCCATTTTCTGGGCTGTTTTCAGGCTGCTTTATGGCTGTTTTCAGGCCTTTCTTCAGGTGGTTTTTGGGCCAAAAGAAAACAGCCTGAAAAACGTCCTGTAAAAGGCCCAAAAACAGCTTGAGAAAGCCTGAAAAATGGCCTGGAAATGGCCTGGAAAATGCCTGAGAAATGAGCCAAAAACGGCCTGAAAAAGGCCCCAAAACAGCTTGAGAAAGCCTGAAAAATGGCCTGGAAATGGCCTGGAAAATGCCTGAGAAACGAGCCAAAAACGGCCTGAAAAAGGCCCGAAAACGGCCTGTTTTTTTGGCTGATTTTCGCGCCGTTTTCCAGCAGTCTGGTGCCCGTGAAGACCAGCTGGTGCTCATGTGCGTGTCAGAAACCAGAAGACCAGCTGGCGTTGGTGTGTATGCCCACTGAGAGGGCTCTGCCTGCCACCCCTGGCCTGGGTGCCATAGGTTCCCCTCATGGATTTAGCTTGTCGTGGATTATTTTTTCTCCCACATTTTTTTTAAAGTCAAGGTATATTACATCGCCCACATTCCCACCATCTATTAAGCAAGTTCCCCCATCAAACAAATAAATTACGTTTCTTCTCGTCTTATCCATGCTGAATTCTGGGAAACCTTTGGCGGCTGGGGAATTCTGGAACCAAAAAAAGAAATTAGATCAGGAACAAACCATCATGGTTATACTAAGTCTTCAGTTGAGAAACATGGTTTTAAGAGGTATTTCCTGTGCTGGGTTCAACCTGACAGGGTTCACAGCAGCCATAAAGGAGAGGATAGTGTTCCTGAGCACATGCAGATGGCCTTGTTCATGTTTTCAGTTAAATCCCATTTTTTTTTAATTTTTATTTTATTGCAAAAGAAGTTAAAATACAAAACACACATTTTTTAAAAAAGAAAAGAAAAACATGACATTAAAAAGGGAAAGGTGCATTTAAAAAAGGGAGTAGCACATATACACATATATTGTCCTGCATAGTTGAATGCTGATTAATATATTACAACAATATTAGTTTCCCACCCTTTGAAAAACAGGCCCAAAGAATTTTAAATACTTAAACGAGGAAATCTGTTTACCGATTGTTAAGCTATCATCCATATAATATCCCCATTATTTACAATTGTGCTTGATTTCCACAGAAAAACATTCCGTCTTGCATTTGGTCCCTGGTCGTCATTCCAATAACGGTGAGTAGCAGATTTTGTTAAATGAGGAGTAAAATAGTATTATTTCTTAAATTTATAAGGCCATCCATCTTCTCTGGCATGGGACTGTGGGCGACCGTCAGAGCTCAATGAAGTTAAAAATAATCATAATTTTTCACATGGCAAACAATTAAGTTAGATTTAAATGCAATAATCAAAAAAACAGAGGCTCAGGCCAATTAGTTACAATAATTGCAATTGCAATACACCTGTGTGGACTAAAAGTGCAGATCAACCAGAGTTTAAAAAATAATAATAATTAAATGGCATTCACCCTCTTAGTGGGCATCTCTAGAGTGGCTGGCTTGGGTATTTGTAAGTCAAATGCAAACTTTGCAAAATGATAAGGAGCCTCCCACTATCACTTAAGGTATTGGTCACTTGGGCAACTCTGGATCTTCAATGGGGGGGCAGTTGGGGCACGTCCCATGTCTGGCTGGCCCTCTGCGTGCCCCCCCACAACCAGGCAGCTACACAAGCTGCGTGGTCCCTCCGTTGGAAGGAAAAGCAAGGAGGCTGGTGAACTATGGAGCAGGGGTGGGATTCTACCAGTTCACACCTATTCGCTAGAACCGGTTGTTGACATTCTAAGCAGTTCGGAGAACCAGTTGTTAGAAGAAATTCCTGGCCTAATCCTGTAAGGAAGGCAGGAAGGAAACATTCTGGTGTTGCTTACAGAAACTGCCTCTCCGTTAACCCTTATTACATTCTTGGCAGGACTAGACTTCCTGTCTCTGGAACTTCTCTGGAATTTTTTTCCCTCCTTTGCTGGTACTTTGCTTGTGTGGAGGGACCATTCAAAGTTACAATGGCACTGAAAAAAGTGACTTATGACAATTTTTCACACTTACGACTGTTGCAGCATCTCCACAGTCACAAGAGGCCAGACAAGGAGATGCGTGCCTCGATGTCAGTGATATTGAGTTGGCCACACCCAGCCAGTCACATAACCACCAAGCCATGCCCACCACCTAAGCCATGCCCACAGAACCGGTTGTTAAAAAATTTGAATTCCACCCCTGCTATGGAGCATTTGGGATGGATAATGGCTGCCTTGGGGGTTGCCTTGGGTTTAGGGGGGACCTCATTCAAAGGGAGGCTTGAAATCCCCCCTTGCTGGTCATCTGGTCATTCTCCCCCACATCATCTCCTTCCTCTTCCTCTCCTTCCTCCTTCACAAACCTCAACCTCACTGATGATGTTCCCTAGTTGGGTCCAGAAACGCCTACAAGAAAACAATCAAGAGAACATTGGATTCCACAATCCTTCCTCCTCTTTGCAAACCCCCACCCCCTTCTGGCACTGATGACATTCCCTAGTTGGGTTATGAGATGTCTGCTAGAAAACCCCAAGGACCCGATACTCCTCCTCTTCCTCCTCCTCCCCTTCCTCCTCATTGCAAACTCCATTCTCTCTCTAGCACTGATGATGTTCCTTAGTCATGTCACGAAAGAAAACCATCAAGCTCAGAGAATAACAGAATAGCAAGAGTTGGAAGGGACCTTGGAGGTCTTCTAGTCCAACCCCTGCTCAGGAGGAGACCCTGCACTATTTCTCCTCCTCCTCCCCCCTCCTCTCACAAAACCCATTCCTTTCTAGCCCTGCTGATGTTCCCTTGTTGGTTCATGAAACGTCTGCAAGAAAACCACCCAGCTCAGAGAGCACCAAGGACCCCACAATCATCCTCCTTCTCTTCCCCTCCTCCTTCTCTTCCTCCTCCTCTCCACAAACCCCCATTCCCTTCAAGCACTGATGATGTTTCCCCTACATGGGTCATGAAAAGTCTTCCAGAATACTCCCAAGCTCAGAAACCCCAAGGATACCACAGTCGTTTCTTCTCCTTCTTTTTCTCCTTCCTTCTTCCTTCTTTTTTCTCATGCTGCCTCTCCCTCTCCCTCCTTCCTCCTTCTCCTCCTCCTCCTCCAGTCTAGGCTGGGAAAACCCCTTACTGACTCCTTCCTGGATTTGCTAATTTCCTTCTGGCTGGCACTCTTGGGAGGCGGGCCTGGGGATTAGCAATTTTTCTTCTGCTCCCTTCTCTGTCTTAAGGAATGTCATATGAAAAGCTTTTGCCTGTAATGTTACATAATAGAATAGAATGGAAATAAGAATAGAAAATAATAGAATAGCATAGAATAGAAATAAGAGTAGAATAGAAATAAGAATAGAATAGAAATAAGAATAGAATAAAATAAAAATAAGAATAGAAATGAATAGAATAGAAATAAGAATAGAATAGAAATAAAAATAGAATAGAAATAAGAATAGAATAAAATAAAAATAAGAATAGAAATGAATAGAATAGAAATAAGAATAGAATAGAAATAAGAATAGAAATGAATAGAATAGAAATAAGAATAGAATAGAAATAAGAATAGAAATAAGAATAGAATAGAAATAAGAATAGAATAGAAATAAGAATAGAATAAATAAAATAAGAATAGAAATGAATAGAATAGAAATAAGAATAGAATAGAAATAAGAATAGAAATGAATAGAATAGAAATAAGAATAGAATAGAAATAAGAATAGAATAGAAATAAGAATAGAATAGAAATAAGAATAGAATAGAAATAAGAATAGAATAAAATAAAAATAAGAATAGAAATGAATAGAATAGAAATAAGAATAGAATAGAAATAAGAATAGAAATGAATAGAATAGAAATAAGAATAGAATAGAAATAAGAATAGAATAGAAATAAGAATAGAATAGAAATAAGAATAGAATAGAAATGAATAGAATAGAAATAAGAATAGAATAGAAATAAAAATAGAATAGAAATAAGAATAGAATAAAATAAAAATAAGAATAGAAATGAATAGAATAGAAATAAGAATAGAATAGAAATAAGAATAGAAATGAATAGAATAGAAATAAGAATAGAAATGAATAGAATAGAAATAAGAATAGAATAGAAATAAGAATAGAATAGAAATAAGAATAGAATAGAGTAAAGTAGAATAGAATTCTTTATTGGCCAAGTGTGATTAGACACACAACAAATTTGTCTTTGGTGCAAATGCTCCCAGTGTTCATAAAAAGAAAAAAAAAATACATTCGCCAAGAATCATAGGTATAACGCTTAATAGTCAAAAGGTACAAATACGCAATCAAATCATACTAGGAAAAATAATAATACGCGATCAAATCGAATTATACTAGGAAACAGTCAATTTTTTAAAAATCGTAAGAATACAAGCGACAAGGTTTTACAGTCAAGACAGTCATAAGTGGGAGGAGATGGTGAAAGGGAGGATGGGTGGATTAGTAAAAATAATAGTAATTAGCAAATAGTTGGACAGTGTTGAGGGAATTATTTGTTTAGCAGAATGTTGGCATGCAGGGAAAGCTGTCCTTGTGTCTAGTTGTGCTGGTGTGCAGTGCCCCTATAGCGTTGTTTTGAGGGTGGGAGTTGAAACAGTTTATGTCCAGGATGTGAGGGGTCTGTAGATATTTTCACAGCCCTCTTTTTGACTCGTGCAGGATACAGGTCCTCCATGGAAGGATTAGTCTTGGTTAGTCTTTGGCTCCTGGGGAAAAGAGGATGGACAGAGAAATGAAAGGAATCAAATGAAAATGTTTTGGTAGGGAGTGCCGGGGGGGGGGAGGGGAAAGTGGGGCAGGAAGGGTCCCTGGTGAAGCTCAGGTGAGGGCCAAGCCTCACCTGTTGGCTTTCTGCCTGTTCTGCTCAAGGCCCCCCAGGACAAAGGCAGGCAGGGCTGGGGAGGGGGGCAGGGGAGGTGTTCCAATCTGACCCCGTCTTCTCCCCCCCTTCCCCCACAGAGGAGGGCGATGCCACGGAGATCTGGTGGGTGCCTTTCCTGCAACAGGGGCGAGCGCTGGAGCCCAGCGGGCAAGAGGTGGTGGTCAGACACACCGGCCTCTACTTTGTTTACAGCCAGGTGAGAAGACGCTCCCCCTCCCTGCCCTGAGAGAGGGGGGAGTGGGGGAAGACAGCTCCAGGGGAGGGAGGGAGGGAGGCAGGAGGGGAAGAGGGAGGAGAGGGAGGGAGGGAGGAAAGAAAGAAAGAAAGAAAGAAAGAAAGAAAGAAAGAAAGAAAGAAAGAAAGAAAGAAAGAAAGAAAGAAAGAAAGAAAGAAAGAAAGAAAGAAAGAAAGAAAGAAGGGCAGGAAAGGAGAGGGGAAGGGAGGGAAGGAAGAGAGGAGAAGGAAGGAAAGAAATGGAAGGAAGGAAAGGGGAGCAAAGGAAGGAACTGAGGAAAGGAAAGGAAGGAAAGGGGAGCAAAGAAAGGGAGGAAGGTAGAAAAAGGAAGGAAAGAAAGAACAGAAAGAAAAGGAAATGGGAGCAAAGGAAGGAAGGAAAAGGAAGGAAGGAGTTGAGAATGAAAAGAAAAGGAAGGAAGGAAGGAAGGAAGGAGTTGGGAATGAAAAGAAAAGGAAGGAAGGAAGGAAGGAAGGAAGGAAGGAAGGAGTTGGGAATGAAAAGAAAAGGAAGGAAGGAAGAAGGAAGGAAGGAAGGAGTTGGGAATGAAAAGAAAAGGAAGGAAGGAGATGGGAATGAAAAGAAAAGGGAAGGAAGGAAGGAAGGAGGGAAGGAAAGAAGGAAGGAAGGAGTTGGGAATGAAAAGAAAAGGGAAGGAAGGAAGGAAGGAAGGAAGGAAGGAAGGAGTTGGGAATGAAAAGAAAAGGAAGGAAGGAAGGAAGGAAGGAAGGAAGGAAGGAAGGAAGGAAGGAAGGAAGGAGTTGGGAATGAAAAGAAAAGGAAGGAAGGAAGGAAGGAAGGAAGGAGTTGGGAATGAAAAGAAAAGGAAGGAAGGAAGGAAGGAAGGAAGGAGTTGGGAATGAAAAGAAAAGGAAGGAAGGAAGGAAGGAGTTGGGAATGAAAAGAAAAGGAAGGAAGGAAGGAAGGAGTTGGGAATGAAAAGAAAAGGAAGGAAGGAGATGGGAATGAAAAGAAAAGGGAAGGAAGGAAGGAAGGAGGGAAGGAAAGAAGGAAGGAAGGAGTTGGGAATGAAAAGAAAAGGGAAGGAAGGAAGGGAGGAAGGAAGGAAGGAAGGAAGGAAGGAAGGAAGGAAGGAAGGAAGGAAGGAGAAACAAAAGAACTGGAGGACAAAAGCAATTTTTTTCTCCTCTCTTCCATAGCTGGACAATTTCAGGATCGTTCCTATATTTTCCTTGAGCAATTAATTCAACAAAGAAAATCAAATCACACCCAGATTCTGACACCAGGTTGTGTGTGACATTGTCACGCCTGCTCAAACCTGGCCAAGGAAAGAAAGAAAAGTCCCCCCCACCCCCACTTCTTTTTCCTGGGTTCAAAAGAGTCGGGAAGGGAAGGAGATTCTCGGCCTCGTGGCTGGTTCTGGATTGCAGGTTCCCGGACATAAAACCGACCAGGGGAATGTCAGATTATCCCATTGGGGGGGGGAGGGGAGGGGGGCTCCACTCAGTAAGGATCTTAATTAGAGACCAATTAGCTTCCCCTGATTGCAAGGATTAATTATCCCTTGGGAAGCATTTGTCAAAAAAAAAGGAGAAGAAACAGGCTCACCAGCTGCTGGGAAAATAAAACTTTGCCGAAATTCCCCTACTGCTCGACTTATGACGACAATCGGGAGTAGAATTTCCCACAGCTAAGCAGGGTGGTGATTCAGCGAGCCTCGCCTTGTTTTACGGTTTTTCTCTTTTTTTGCCACGGCTATTAAGCGAACCGTTCTGGTTATTAAGCTCCCCCATTGACTTTGCTTGCAAGAAGCTGGCCAGGAAGGTCACAAATGGGGATCACGGGATGGCCCCTCCCTCTGGGAAGCTACAACCATCGAAAAATACACGTCGGTCGTAACTGCGAGGACGCTTATCTTTTTCAGTTTCACTTTGAACGGTCGCTAAAGGAACAATGGCCTTGAGGCAAGGACCAACCTGTCCCTCAATGGAGTCCTTGACATAGGACCATAATGGGAAGGCTCCATTGTTGACCTGACTCATATTTATGACAGTCGCGTGATCCCTTTTTTAAAGACTTTCTGACGAGCAAAGTCAAAAGGGGCAAACCAGATTCACTTAATGACCGCGAGACTCGCTTAACAGCTGCAGTGTGGTTTGTTTAACCACAGGGGTAAGATCAGAAAACGTGTGTTTGTGTGTGTGTGTGTGTGTGTGTGTGTATGGTAAGTGTATATATGTATGTATGTATGTATATATGTATGTATGTATACGTATACGGTATATATATATACTGCATATATATATATGCAGGTCTTGGTGTGTTCAGGTCTTTTCCTGTGTAAGACTGAGAGTATCTTGGCAACGTTTTGACGAGATCTCACTCGCCATCTTTTCCATAGCCAACGACCCAGGAGATTACAATACAAGACCCAGGATGTCACAAGATTAGAACTCAGAAGGTCATCACACAGCCCATTACCCAGGTCATTACGACTCAGCAGATTATAGCACAAGACCCAAGAGGTCACAAGATAAGAACTCAGAAGGTCATCACACAGCCCATTACCCAAGTCGTTACAACACAGGAGGCTAATAGACACACAGCCAATACTTCAGCCACACATGTTCTTAAGAAAAAGCCAGCCAATCTGCAAACATCAACTCCATCAACCAATCAAGAAATGACAACACAGCCAACCTCCCCACCAGTATATATATAGGGAGACAGCAGCTCAGATCACACTTTGCTCGCACAAGCACAAAGCCAAAAGCACCAGCCTGAAGATGGCGAGTGAGATCTTGTTGAAACGTTGCCAAGATACTCTCAATCTTACACAGGAAAAGACCTGAACACGCCAAGACCTACATACCTGTACGCGTGAAATCTACGAAAACAAATATATATGTGTTTGGGTCTTTTCCCGTGTAAGATTGAGAGTATGATAAATATAATTTTAGTTCCAGAGATAGCAAAATGTCTGTTTCTTCTTTTACATACCTATCTACCTACATACATACGTACCTGTATGTGTGTATGTGTATGTGTATGTGGATAGATAAATATTTGTTTTCGTAGATAGATAGATATAGATATGCATATACACACATATACACACATTTTTCTTTAACATACATAAGTGCTTAATAAACAGTGTATTATCTGGGTCAATTTATTTATATATAATCATAATTTCCAATTTCTATTTTCTACCTCTGTTGTCTTTCTACTTCTATTGTCTAACCATTGATAAAACATATATCCCATGTTAAAAATGTATTCTGAATCTTCTTTATCCTTTATCTTTCATGTCAAGCTATCCATTTCTGCACAATTAATGAATTTTTTTTTAAACAATTATATTTTCTTCTGTAGGGTTGCCTACCAAATGGAGAGTGGGGGGAATTGAAATTACCCAAGCCATGATAAATGAAATAATGTTTTTGAAAAAGGGTGTTTTAGAAAAGATATTTGGGTTTTCAGCTTCAGAGAAAGTCCTGGTGTGGCTTCGGGGCTAAATAAAGCCAATTGGCAGAAGAAGCTAATTATAAATTTAGGAACAAGAGTGACAAAATACACAGAATTTAAATATCTTTCATCCATTGTTGTTTTACTAAGATATGCATCTCTGGAGGACCAAGCTGAGAGGTTTGGGCCAACTTTACTTTGGAAACGTTGCTTGGCTGCTTGCCAAAAAATTGTTTTATAAGACAGTCCTTGAGTTACGGCTGGAAAAAAGCACCCTGATTTACGACCTGTCCTCGCATTTACATCCATCCTAATAGTCACCAGAATCAAAATTCTTGGCAACTGGGATGCATTCATATGAGGGTTGCAACGGCCCCACCAGGGTCCTGGGACCGATTTTGGGATCTTCCTGGACAGCTTCTGGCAAGAAAAGTTGACAATTCACTTAATGACCCCATGATTCACTTAACGATGATTACAATTCACTTAACAACAGTAATTTTAAAAAATTGTATTTCATGAAGGTTCCAGCATCCAGGGGTTATGTGATTGGCTTTTGCAACTTTCCTGGAGGGTTTCCAACAAGGAAAGTCAATTGGGGGAATCCAGATTCACTTAATGACCCAATGATTCACTTAACAACAGTAATTTTTTATTGTATTTAATGAAGGCTGGAGTCGCCCAGGGTCATGTGATCGCTGTTGTTGACCTTACTGGAGGGCTTCTGGCAAACAGAATCAATGGGGGAAGCCTGATTCACTTAACAACCATAATAATTCATTTAACAACGGTGTTTGGATTATTGGGTTTCACGTTAAGTTGGACTGGCTTAACAACTGCAGCGAAACTGTCATAACATCAGGAGTGATTCACTTAATGACTCCATCGCTTAGCAACAGAAGCTGCAATCCAAACTGTGATCGTAAGTTGAGGACTACTGATAGCAGGAAGCAAAATCCGATCTGATATTGAATGATGTCAAAAAGCTAAGCAGGATCAAACAGGTTTTAATTCTGGAGGGGGGATCTCTACGACTCCTCAGATATTTCGTATTTGATCGCCCTACTTTTTGTATCTCCTGTGTGCACGAAACAGAGTGGCTTGTTTCTAACCTACGTGCAGTCCTCAATTTACCAACCACAACGGAGCCCAAAATAATTCTATCGCTAAGCAAGGCAGCCGTTAAGTTTTGCTCCATTTTACGACCTTGCTGGGTGGGTGGTTCAGCGAATCACTGCCATGGTTAAGTGAGTCACACAGTTGTTCAGCAAATCCCCATTGACGTTGTTGTCCGAAAGTCGCAAAAGGTGATTCACCTGACACCCCACCCTCCCCACTGGGACACCGTGACCATCTTAAATACGAAACAAGTGTCTGAATTTTGATCACGGGGATGCTACAATGGTTGTGTGGAAACTGGTCATGAGCAGGGACGGGATTGAAAAATCCCAGCAACCGGTTCTCTGCCCGGTTGCTGGGTGGGCGTGGCCATGGTGGGCGTGGCCTACCGGAACTTCCAGGAGGGCTGTTTTTGACCTTCCCCAGAGTCCGGAGGCTTCCCTCAGGCCTCTGGGAGGGCAAAAACAGCCTTCCCTGGGCTCCGGAGGCCCTCCGGAAGGCAGAAACGGGCTGTTTCCAGACTTCTGGAACTTCTGGGAGGGTCCTTTTTTCGCCCTCCCAGATCCTCCGCGTGGATCCTGCACTTATCTGCATCCAAAATGGGCCACGTGGAGACTCCTGGGAGGGGAGGGGCAGGATGGGGTAGGCGGGGCTAGCCAGTCGGTTCAGCGAACCTGATGTAAATTTAACAACCAGTTCGCCTGAACCAGTCTGAACCAGCTGAATCCCACCTCTGGTCACAAATCACTTATTTCCCCCCGTGCGTTGTAACTTCAGTCACTAAACGAATTGTTGTAAGTCAAGGACTTCTTGCGAATGGGTTCAGAGAAGTTCATGCCCATCCGCTTTCTCCCCTCCTTCCTAGGTGCTGTTCCATGACCCCACTTTTACTATGGGGCAGGTCTTACGGCGAGTGGCCTTAGGCAGGCCGGATCAAATCCTCTTCCGCTGCATCCAGAGTATGCCCCCCAAGGTGGAGAAGGCTTATAACAGTTGCTACAGTGGAGGTGAGCCACTATTCGCCTTTCCGGAATGTCTTCAACCAGAATTTTGCCATCGTGGCCTCTTTAAGAGGCGTGGACTTCAACTCCCAGAATTCCCCAGCCAGCAAGAGTTTAACAACAAATGTGACTACCTTCATTGCGGTTTTTTTTTTGAATCGGGTAACTTTCTTAGTAGATATTGGGAATGCGGTCGGTATAATATATTTTGAAATGAAAAATTGAAAATAACTCATGATAAGTTAAATTGGTAAATGTTAGAGGTGGGCTGGCTAGACAGCCTGACAATTAAGTAGGAAACTATAGTGCTGGCTAGGGAATTCTGGGAGTTGAAGTCCAGGTCTCTTAAAGGGGCCAAGGTTGCAAAATGCTGGTCTAAGTTTTGGGGAAAAGGACTTTCATGCGAGGAGACAGCTTGGCGTGGCCAACTCCCTTTGTTTGCAAAGGGTTCAAAATAATTTTTAAATCATAACAGAATTGGAAGGGACCTTGGAGGTCTTCTAGTCCAACCCCCTACTCAGGAAGGAAGCCCTCTACCATTTCAGATGAACGGCTGTCCAATGTCTCCTTAAAAGCTTCCAGTGATGGAGCACCCACAACTTCTGGAGGCAACTCCTTCAGAATAACAGAATAACTGAGTTCGGAGAGACCTTGGAGGTCTTCTAATCCAACCCCCTGCTTAAGCAGGAAGCCATCTACCATTTCATTCAAATAGTTGTCCAATCTTTTAGTTAAAAGTGTCGGAAGTCTGCTGCAGAGAGTCAGGGGGTCCCCGAGTTGTGGAAGGCAGGTGCTACACGTGTTTTTCTCCTTCCTCCATGGCTCAGAAAATGAGCTGAACGTAGACAGGGAGTTGATGGAAGAAACTCACATTTTAATGGGCAGGAGATGGAAACCCTGTTTTCCAAATGTGGCATGTATCCAGTGGTGGGATTCAAATAAGTTAACAACCGGTTCTCTGCCCTAATGACCCACAGAATAAAAGTACTAGCAAAGGAAAAATAACTCCAGAGAAGCTCAAGCTATAGAAAGTCTGGGCGTACTGCCAACAACCATTAACAGCTGTTACAATGTAACAAGGCTTGAGCCAGAG
This sequence comes from Bungarus multicinctus, assembly GCA_023653725.1. Classification (NCBI taxonomy): domain Eukaryota; kingdom Metazoa; phylum Chordata; class Lepidosauria; order Squamata; family Elapidae; genus Bungarus; species Bungarus multicinctus. Next base: position 146,740,697 of record CM042840.1, on the reverse strand, counting down.
GCAGTTTCAGAAAACATTTAAGCAGGCAAGAAACAACACACACACACACAGGCATTCCAGAATGTCTCCTTCCTGCCTCCCTGACAGGATTAACCCCATAAGGTGGAGAAAACAAGAGGCTGTTGGAAGGCAATTTCTTCCAACAGCTGGTTCGCTGAACTGCTCAGAAAGTTTATTTTATTTTATTTATTTATTTTAAGTACTTAAACAAGCCATTTGCCTGAACCGGTGAGAACCGGCTGAATCCCATCACTGCACATGTCCCCAGCCCATGGCCATTGGTGCGACCCGTATGTCAAAACGAAAACATTCAGTTTTATAAATTAGAAGAAATGGATCGTGTTTTTCTGTTGCCAGCATACTTTTATTTACAAAATAACTAAGAAACAAAAGAAACAGCAGTACCATCCTACTAAGCAAGCAAAAGAAACTATAAAGAAAGATGAAGTAGAAGTAAAACTCCTCCCCTGCACACATGCGCAGTAAAATAGAACTTCACAAGACACTCATATCTTGTTACTATGGAGACTTGATAACCAGTCTGGCTCATTTTGTAAACATCTGTGGAAAGCTCCTCAGACAAACCCAAAACAAACACAGTGACACCGTAGCTGGGCTGGCAGTTCTCTTAAATGTGGGTCCCTGTTTCTGAACCCCTTTTTTCCTATTTCTAGGGGTCTTCCACCTGCAGCAGGGAGACCGTCTGAGTCTGAGCATTCCCCGTTTCAACGCCTCCTTCGACGTCTCCACTCACGGGACTTTCCTGGGTGTGCTGCGTTTGTAGACATCCAAGCATCTTTGCAGCCCCCGCCTCCCCATCCTACCTCTGAGAAAGATCCCCAGAAATCTTGGGGTTCTAAATCCAGTAGCAGGAGCTTCTTCAGCGGATCCTGGCTTGGACTGAGGTAGACTCGACACATCTGGAATGCTCAGATGCAGGAAAGAGACCAATTCAAGCTGACGGTGGCTGAGATTTTCCGCAGAAAAGCGGGGCGGACCGACGGATCCCACCATGGCTTAAGTTTCCAGGACCCCATTGAAGTTCCTTCAGCTGGGAGATCCTGAGAATCTGCTCTTTGAGTAGATTCTCAGGATTTCCCAGCAAGATCGAAGTCACAGTCAACATTTTCTTGCCTTTTGGAATGATGTTTTGCAAATGTCCAGGAACCGAGAGATCTAGTCCAGTGTTTCTCATGGTCAGAAAATTCCTATTTATTTCTAGGTTGAATCTCTCCTCCCCAAACTTGGCCAATTTAAGGCTTGTGGACTTCAACTCCCAGAATTCCCCAGCCAGCTCTTTTTCTCACTTTGCTGAATATCAAGATATATCATGTTTCCTGCATACCCACTATCTATTAAGTAAGTTACCCTTATTAAAGAATTGCAGATAAGGTAGTTTAGCACTCTTTGTTCTTGTCCTATCTGTGCTGAAGCCCTTCCCTGCTGGGGAATTCTGGGAGTTGAAGTCCACGTGTCTTATAGCGGCCATGTTTGAGAAACACTGTGATATGTCCAATTTGTTGAATTCCTTCTTTTTTCTGAAGTGTCCCACAAAAGATGGATGAAATTCAGATAATCCTCAACTTACAACCATTCATTTAGTGACCCAAGTTACAACAGCATTGAAAAAAGGATCTTATGACCACTCCTCATGCTTTCAGCGTAGCATCCTCGTACTCCCGTGATCAAAATTCAGGTGCTTGGCAGCTGACGGATGCAGCATCCCAGGGGGATTATGGGATTCTCTCTTCTACAACCTTCTTGTGCTGGCTTCCAACAATGCGGGAAACCAGATTCACTTAACAATCCCAATTCACTTAAACAACCATGATATCAAATCCGGGACGACTCCCTTAAGAACCGCCTCACTTAGCAATGGAAATTTTGGTCCCAATTGCTGTTGTAAGTTGAGGACTACCTGCAAAGCAGCAGAGGCATTGTAACAACCCCTCCCCCCTCCGCCCCCAGTTTAAACCCTTCTTCCAAATGCCATCCTGGTTTGATGCTCCTTCGTACCGGAAAAAAACCTGCCAAATATTTGGTGTCGTTTTTACCATTGCAATGCACACAATCTTACAAGGCTTTCTATTTGCTGTTTGCAACCGTTGCATTTTTAATTCGAAAATGTATTTTTGTCCTGGGCAAAAAAAGGTTGTGCAGAACCCATTTTTTTTTTTTTTTGAAGGAAAAAACAGAAAGCACTTTTTAAAAATTAAAAAAAAAAAGTTTTTAAAATAAAACTTTTGCATGCTTTGGGCACAGAGGGTGGATAGCCATGGTGGGTTTCAGTCGGTTCGCACCGGTTTAACCAGTTGTTAACTTTCTGAGCAGTTTTGCGAAGTGGTTGTTGGAAGAATTCATTAGGGCAGAGAACCAGTGGTTAAATTATTGAATCCCACCAGGGGATTCCCAAGTAAATTGCACCCATGGAAATCAATTGGCCTTTTCCTCGGGAGGCTTCCATGGGGTGATTTGAAGAGGAAAATAAGGATTCGAAATACAAACTTAGTGGGAATAATTCAGAATATTTTGAATTTCACAGCTTGGCTGAACACTGCCGGAAACAGAAAACAGGTCTGCATTATTAGCTCTTTGTATCCTGAAACTACTCGCAGAGAGATCTCACGTGAAGACATTAGATCTCATGAGATTCAAGGGGGAAGGCGGAACAATAACATAGAGTTAGAAATAGTATAGATAGATTCCCTCTCTTTCTCTACCACTAGGTGAAACTTTTGAGTTCAGTTTCTTCTATTCTGTTTTTTTTTCCCCTGGGGAAAATGTGCTAACCACAACACACAAACCCACAATTTTGACAGGGCTGTAATTAAGGGGGTGGGATGGCAACCCAGGCAACAATCTTATTTTCTTAAATTGTCTTCGGGTTCAGCCTTAAATTTCCCGAAAAATGAAATTTGAGATTAAAAAAAAAAGTTTCACAAGTTCTTTTTTAATACTCTCCCACGTCAAGCACAAATCAGAAGCCAAAAACAGATGTGAGTGTTGCAGCCACCAGAGGGCGCCAAAGGGGAAAAAGCTGTATCTGTGGATTGCCCCCTAGTGGTGACCCCAAGGTTTTGCAATCCTGGTTTGGTAGATCGAAATCCAGGTTAATCCTGGAGTTCAAGAGGTCTGCTGGGACTGGTCTCTCTCTCTCTGTGTGTGTGTCTGTGTGTGTCTTTGTGTGTGTTCAGATTTGCAGTCCCATCCTTCAGATCTTCAGCTATCTTTTTCCTGGCTTAATCTCAGTTTAATCCATTAAAATTCAGGGGTGGGCTTCAAAAATTTTAGCAACTGGTTTTCTGCCTGGTTGCTGGGTGGGTGTAGTTGACCTCCTCGGGAGCCTGGGGGAGGGCAAAAATGCACACACCCCCCGCCGTGATGCAGGATGGGCCCATTTCCGGCCTTCTGTGGAGCCTCCAGGAGGCCTGTTTTTCGCCCTCCCCAAAACTCCATATGAGTCCTGTACTTACCTGGGATCCAAAATGAGCTGTAAAATTCACTTCCAGTTCGCCTGAACCTGTGTGAAATGGTAGCAGCCCACCCCTATTTTAATCCCAGACTCAAGATGGATCTTGACAGATTCAAACACTGGGCCGTTTCTAGCAAAATGAAATTCAGTGAAGAGAAAAAGAAAGTCCTACACTTAGGCAAGAAAAACCCAAAGGACACATATAGACTGGGTGAAACCAGGCTTAGTAGCAGGAACTGTGAGAGGGATCTTGGACTCTTAATGGACAACCAGCTAAATAGGAGCCAGCCATGTGAAGCAGCAGCCAAAAAAGCTAATGCAATCCTAAATTGTATTAACAGAGAGATACAATCGAGATCAAGGGAGGTGCTAATACCACTCTATAAAGCCTTAGTAAGGCCACACCTAGAGTACTGCATCCAGTTTTGGTCACCACATTATAAAAAAGACGTTGAGACTCTAGAAAAAGTGCAGAGAAGAGCAACCAGGATGATTAGGGGACTGAAGGCTAAAACATACGATGAACGGTTGCAGGAACTGGACATGGCTAGAAGGACCAGGGGAGACAGGAGAACAATCTTCCACTATTTGGGGGGCTTCCCCAGAGAGGAGGAAGGGGGTCAAGCTATTCTCCAAAGCGCCTGTTGGCCAGACAAGGAATAATGGATGGAAACTGAACAAGGAGAGATTTAACCTAGAAATAAGGAGGAATTTTCTGACATTGAGAGCAATCAACCAATGGAACAGGAGTTGCCCTTGGAAATTGTGGGAGTGCCATCACTTGAGACTTTCAAGAAGAGATTGGACTGCCATTTATCAGAAATGGTGTAGGGTCTCCCGCTTGGGCAGAGGGTCTCCCTTCCAACTCTAATTATCTGTTAAATCTGTTAAACTTTAAACCCTCCTGATTGCATATTCACAGACTTATTCCAGCTCATCCCCGTGGAAGGAGACTTTAGTTCTGTGGAAACCCAGGCCCCGGTGTTCAGCTGCCCCCAGGGCTCTCAGAAGCCCTCTGACTCTCCCAGAAAACCAATCCCCTTTCTGTGCCAAGCACTCCAAGCCTCTCACCCCTGTGCCTTCTTAGGCTTGCAAATTTATGTCCTCGTTCGAGCCAACGTGGCTTCCTCTTTCGCTCAGCTGAGAGTGTGTGAATGAAAGCATTTGCACTCTGGTTTTTGAAGCCTCCAAGCCAAGATGCCCAGGCCTTTCTCCTTTCCCTTTGCATGACTTTGAAATCCTGCTGGGCATGGGCGGGGTTGGTTTGCTTGCAGTGTTTCAACCACACCAGGGGGAGAGGGAGAGAAAGAGAGAGAGAGGAAGAGGTTGGCTATAAAAGAGCCCTCCCTTAGCTTTTATTTTATCTTCAACACGGGATTGGACTAGAAGACCTCCAAAGTCCCTTTCAACTCTTGTAATTCTGCATACTGCATTCTACATTCTGCACCTTCCATCTTGCATTCTGCATTCTGCATTCTATATTCTGTTTTCTACATTCTGCATTCTATATTCTGTTTTCTACATTCTGCATTCTGCACCTTCCATCCTGCATCCTGCATTTATATTCTGCATCTTCCATCTTGCATTCTATATTTTGTATTCTATGTTCTGCGTTCTGTATTTTGCTTCCTCAATCCTGCATTCTGCATTCTGCATTCTTTTCAAAGGAGATGGGGGGGAGTTAAACTTCGGCCTTCCAGAAAGGAACAAGAGGGAGGGGGGAATTATCTCCTCCCAACTGGCGTATGAGTAGGGGAGCGTTGGAGAGTTTTGAGTTACTCCTTTGGAAGTGCAATGGCTGATCTGGGTGGAATTGGAAGCGGGGTGGGGGTGTCTAAAGCGGTGAAGAAACGGGGTTCGGCTTGGCTGCCGCATCTCCCAGGAGCTTCAACAGTGGGTCCCTGTCAATCCGGAAGACGTGCCAGTTGTCACGAATGGTGACGTCGATGGCTCCTCTGTTGTGGAAGAAATCGGTCGTGGCCTGAGGCCTCTCAGCTGAGATGAACCGGAATTGGGAGCACCCTTTTTCCAGGGTGATCTGGGGAGAAGAGGTTCAAAATTAGGTTTGTTGGAATTCGGGACCGGCCCTTAGGAGCCCATGGATTGGATCAGGGGAAGACTTGATGGCTAGGCTGCTCCCCCATGGGTCTTACCTTGGCTGCTTGGTTCAGCAAGGCAGTGCCAACTCCTCTCCCTGGTGAAGAAGACACGAGAGAAAGAGAGGGAGGGAGGGAGAGAGAGAGAGAAAAGAGAGGGAGGGAGAGAGGAAGGGAGAGAAGAGGGGGAGGGAGAGAATGGAGAGAGGGAGGGAGAGAAAAACAGGGAGAGAGAAGGAGGGAGGAAGAGAGAAGAAGGAGGGAGGGAGAGAAGGAGAGAAGAGAGATGGAGGGAGGGAGAGAAGGTGGGAGGGAGAAGAGAGGAAAAAGGAGAGGAGAGGGAGGGGGAGAGAAGAGAGAGGGAGGAGAAGAGAGAGAAGAGAGGGAGGGAGAGAAAAACAGGAAGAGAGAGGGAGGGAGGGAAGGAGAAAAGAGAGATGGAGGGAGGGAGGGAGAGAAAATAGAGGGAGGGAGGGAAGAAGAGAGGAAAAAGGGGGAGGGAGAAGGAGGAGAGAGAGAAGAGAGGGAGGGAGAAAAAAAGAGAGAGAGAGACGGAATGAGGGAGAGAAATTTAATATTTTTTTAGAAGAATTCTGAACATTGAGAGATACATGACATAAACTTTGTAGTTTGTTTACTAACACCATTATTTTGTATTTTAATTTGACTTATCTTCTCTCTTTTAAAATAACGTGTCCAGCTTGATTACAGCTTGGAAGGTAGGAAGAGTTTTATCCCCTGGTTCATATGGATCGATTAGACGGCTTTTAACAATTCCTAAACTGGAAAAATAATTTACAGAAGGATGTCCGGAGACTGATCTCCGGATACGAAAAAGTCTCTTCATCCCAACCGGCAAACTTTAAATGAAGTTTGTGGTGGATTTACGGTGCAAAGAAGGGGATTGCTTTTATCTTGTCCAACCAACTTTCCTCTTTCTTTCTTTCTTTCTTTCTTTCTTTCTTTCTTTCTTTCTTTCTTTCTTTCTTTCTTTCTTTCTTTCTTTCTTTCTTTCTTTCTTTCTTTCTTTCTTTCTTTCTTTCTTTCTTTCTTTCTTTCTTTCTTTTTCTCTCTCTGTTGGGTTAACTCTAAAAAGGAATGTACAAGGAGTCTCAGGTCCTTCCTTTTCATAGAGAGATCCCACTTTATGAGGGTTACCCTGAATTCCTCCACTACCTCTGAATTCTGGCATCACGTAGAGATCTTCGCCAAAGAGGACTGGGCCGTCCCAGGTGCAGTAAGTCAGGTAGTAGAACTGATAGCCAACAATGGTGTGTCCTGCAGCGAAAAAGGAGCAGCAAACAGAGTCAACGGTGGGCAACGGAAAGGAAGGAAAAACCTGAGTTCTGCAGAGGGCATGAGCAATGCAACGGCTTCGTAATTCACAGGCCGCAGGGCGGGGAGTGAATTTAACGCACCTGTCTCTCTGTGGCCTGTTGCGAGAATTTTCTTGGGTCTTCCCGGTGATGCATTAAGGTCTCTGCCTCCGAGAACCAGGTTGTGAAATCAGGTTCAAAAGTTTTCAGAAGATGGAATGGAATGGAATAAAATGTAATGGAATAGAATAGAATAGAGAATAGAATAGAATAGAATAGAATAGAATAGAAAATAGAATAGAAGAATAGAATAGAAGAATAGAATAGAATAGAGAATAGAATAGAATAGAATAGAAAATAGAATAGAATAGAAGATAGAATGGAATGGAATGGAATGAAATAGAATAGAAGAGTTGGAAAGGACCTTGGAGGTCTTCTAGTCCAACCCCTGCAGAATAGAATGGAATGGGATGGAATGGAATAGAATAGGAATAGAATAGAATGTGGAATGGAAGGAATAGAATGGAACGGAGGGGAGGGGAAGAGAGAAAAGTAGAGAATTCTGGGCCAGAATGGAGTCATAAGGGGCCTAGAAGGGGGCACTTATTTTATTTATCCATCCATCCATCCATCCACCCACCCACCCACCCACCCATCCACCCACCCACCCACCCATCCATCCATCCATCCATCCATCCATCCATCCATCCATCCATCCATCCATCCACCCACCCACCCACCCACCCATCCATCCATCCATCCATCCATCCACCCACCCACCCACCCACCCATCCATCCATCCATCCATCCATCCATCCACCCACCCACCCACCCATCCACCCACCCACCCACCCACCCATCCATCCATCCATCCATCCATCCATCCATCATCATCTATCATCTGTCTGTCTATCTATCCAATCTAATCTATCATCTATCTAATGTATGTATCATCTATCAATCTGTCTAATCTATATCTATATCCATCCATCCATCCATCCATCCACCCACTCACCCATCCATGTCTGTCTGTCTGTCTATCTATCTATCTATCTATCTATCTATCTATCTATCTATCTATCTATCAATCATCTATCATCTACTGTATTTAGTTGGTCATCCATCCATCCATCCATTCATATCCCACTTTTTTTGTTTTTACAATTAAGTCGAGGCAGTGAATATACCTATAATATATCTATTTCCTGTTCCTATTTTCCCCACAACAACTGTGTGAGGTGGGTTGGGCTGAGAGAGAGTAATTGGCTCAAAGTCATCCACCTGGTTTTCATGCCTAAGGCAGGACTAGAACTCACTGTCGCCTGGTGATTGGCTCAGAGTCACCCAGCTGACTTTCATGCCTAAAGTGGGACTAGAATTCCCAGTCTCCTGGTAAGTGGCCCTAAGTCACCCAGCTGGGTTTCGTGCCTAAGGTGGGACTAGAACTCACTGTCCCTTGAAGATTGGCTCAGAGTCACCCAGCTGACTTTCATGCCTAAGGCGGGATTAGAATTCACTGTCTCCTGGTGATTGGTCTAAAGTCACCCAATTCAATTTCATACCTAAGGCAGGACCAGAACTCCCTGTCTCCTGGTGATTGGCCCAAAGTCATCCAGCCATCCTTCCTATGGTGAATCTAGAACTCACCCCCTCCTGGTTTCTAGCCTGGCACCTTAACCACTAGACCAAATTGGCACAAGCCAGGTCAAACCCTCTTCCATTTGCTTAGGCACCATAACCAACCCAACGGTGTTGATAAGACATATCATATTTTTTGGGAGCGTTGCCTTCACCTTCACCCCCAATTCCCACAGTCCATCCCCAGCCATGCAGCCTCCTTTTCCCACCCTCCCAAGGGCTGGGATCCCCCCATTTCCCCCACCCCAATAAAGGGGACCCTGGGGTCTCTTTCCGTACCGTCTTTGCTTTTCTGTGCCGGGGGCACCTCGGCCACCAGGTACCCGAAGATGGCGTCTTTTTCAAACCCATCCTTTTGGAGAGCTGCGGAAGTTCAGAGAAGTTTATCAAGTTTTAAAACAGGTTAAAGTTTAAACCGCAGGTTTGGCAAGTTTTTCATTTGATCTCTACCCCGAGGGTGGAGTGGAAGGTGTGTGTGTGTGTGAGGAAATTGCAGCACTGATACACAAAACACACACACACAAACACCATTTTTAAAAAGCTCGCTGGGAGATCGGAGTTGGCAATTTTTTTTTTTTACAAATTAAGAGAGAGAATCTTTGTATTTATCTTCTTCCTTCCTTCCTTCCTTCCTTCCTTCCTTCCTTCCTTCCTTCCTTCCTCCCTTCCTTTCATATATATATATATTGTAGGCTTTACTGTTCCTGAGATTTTGTGATGATGCGCATGGTATTTCACCTATATAGGTGAAATACCATGCGCATCATCACAAAATCTCAGGAACAGTAAAGCCTACAAACTTGAAATTTGGCACATCTGTTCCTCTTGGCTTCTAGGTAATCATCACTAAAAAAGGATTTTTCCAAATGACCCTCAGAGTATTTCCTATATTATTAGTATTATTAATACACTCTGATGCTAAGGAGTTCTACTCCCCTTCCCCACCTGAAGAGAAAGCTGTTCCAAATGCAGAAAACACAAGCAGAGGAGAGGAGTTTCAGTTTCACAGCAGCAAGCAGCTTTAGTACAGAATAGTTGAGCTAAGCCACGCCCAGGCTCCTTGCTGTCTCCTTTTCCCTCACACTGCAAATACGATTTCAGTTTCCAAACAGCCCTCAACTCTCTCACACACACTGACAGGACACTAGCCACATGAATACTGATGGATGCTGGTAGGCAGAGGCAGAATTTCCTCCCCCCCTTATTTTCCTTCTCAGCTTGACCACATAGTTTCGTAGCAAAGCAGAGGTATCCAGCTAGTACTTTGATAAACCAATAAAAAAGTTTTAACTGAAAGAGAGAATCCAAGGATTTGCTGGGACCTGTTCTGGAGATTACCATGTTAACTGATTTTAACCGAATAACAGAGTTGGAAGGGATCTTGGAGGTCATCTAGTCCAATCCCCTACTCAAACAGAAGATTTTATCCCATTCCAGAGAAACGGTTGTCCAGTCTCTTCTTGAAAACATTCAGTATTGGAGCACTCACAACTTCTGGAGGGAAGCCACACACTGTTTCTACAGAATACAGATTAACAGAGTTGGAAGGGACCTTGCAGGTCACCTAGTCCAACCCCCTGCCCAAGCAAAAGGACCTACAGCTAGTCCTTTACTTAATGGCCATAATGGAACCCCAGATTTCTGCTGTGGAGCAAGACAAATCAAGGAAAGCATCATTTTACGACCTTTCTTGACCACCGTTGTTCACCAAATCGCTGCGGTTGTTCAGGGAGAAACATGGTCATTAAATGAATCAGACATGGCTCGTCACAAGGTCGCCAAAGGGAATCACGTGACCCACCCACTCCCAGGATGCTACGACCATCATAAATAGGTCAGTGCCTACAGTCGTAAGGCTGAAAAACGGTTATGAGTAGCTTTTTTCCCAGTAGTGTTGTAACTTGGAACAGTCACTAAATGAAGTGTTATAAGTCAAGGAGCAAGCTTGGGAGAAAGCTAAGAGACACGGTTCCTCTCTCGAGAAATATCCTACTGAAAGGAGAAGTTTGTCCTGTTGCACTTCTGCCTGCCTGTGTCCCATATAGATAGACTTATAACCATCATTTAATGACCCTTCAAAGTTACAACGGCACTAACAAAAGACATTCTGTCTTCACACTTACGACCGTTGCTGTATCACATGATCAAAACTCAGATGTTTGGCCACTGGTTCCTCCTGTGTTTCCCTGAAAATAAGACCCTGTCTTATATAATTATTTTTGCCACCAAAAAAGGCACCAGGTCTTATTTTCGGGGGATGTCATCCACTGACTAACCTCATTTAGGTCAACTCGTAAAGAATTTCTATGCCTGTTTTCGAGTTGCCATATGCAGGGAGTGGGGAAACCAGAAGTACATTCCATGCATATCTTACAAAGATTGTAGCCTAGGTTACCCGATCTTCTGCCCTCGGAAATCCTTCGTTGGAGAATGTGATAGATGACATCCAGCCCTTGAATGTTGCTTATAATAATAATAAATATTTATTTATATACCGCTCCTCTCCCGAAGGACGGTGCACAGCCATACAGATTAAAACAATAAATATGTGGAACAATAAAACTAAATTAAACCCAACCCTGGCTGTAAACAAATTTAAAACCCTTCTCTAAAACCCTAAAATTTAATAAAAACAAAACACCCCAAAACTAAAATCAGGCCAAGCCGGCCTGGTCAAAAAGCCAGGTTTTCAAAGCACGCCTACAGGTCCCCAGGTCCGTGGCTGTCCATAACTCCGGGGGCAACCCATTCCAGAGGGCAGACGCCCCCACAGAGAAGGCCCTATTCCTCGGGGTCAGCAGCCGGCACATAGATGCCGATGGGACCCGCAGGAGACCCTCCCTGTGGGAGCGCACCGGACAGTGGGAGGAAAATGGCAGAATGCGGTCTTGTAAATATCCTTCATTGGAGAATCATTGGAGAATCTGATTTATGACACATCCAAGGGGGAGGGGGGAGAAACAGGGTCACAGGTGACCGTAAATCACATATGTCAGAGTTGGTTTCAACTGGGATAATGTCAACATGTTGCTCCTAATAAATCTTTTGCATTCTTTTGAAGCTTGGCTCGAGGCTCATGATTTAACTAGGGCAATCACCCAGAATCCTGATAACTTGCGCGAGTCTCCCTGGCCTCCTTTTCACTGTCAGAGGCCTTCCGGAAGTCCTTCTTCTGCAGTTGGCAAGGCTTTCCTGAAGGCCCCTGCAGCCCATAACTGTCAATAACTCTGGATCGATCCAGAGCTGTGTGATCAGCTCCAGAGGCCTTCAGGAAAGCCTTTGGCAGCTGCAGAAGAAATGGGCTGACCAGGCAGGTGTCGAGGGGTGCGAGGCCTGGCTACAACTGTCCAAAGGTAAGTAGTAGGACAACTCCACCCCTATCCCATCCCTACACTAGCTTAATTTTTACTTGTCCACTCTGGACTGGGTGAGATCTTAATTAGGGCTTATTTTGGGGGTAGAACTTATATTGGGCGCACATGTAAAAAAATCAAGCTAGGATTTATTTTCAGGGTAGGCAGTATTTTTGGTGCAACAAGGTATTTATGACAGTGTGCCGAGTTAACATGATCCACTTTTGCGACTTTCTGACCAGTAAAGTTCATGGCGAAGCCAGATTCACTTAACAACCGTGTGACTCCCTTAACAACTGCAGTGATTCCCTTAACAACGGGGGAGCAAGAACGATAGCAAGAAGGGGCAAAACTGTCTCGCTTAGCCAGGGAAATTTGGGGCAGAGTTATGGTCATAAGAAAAGGACTTACCCGTATTTGGTTCCATTAAACACTTTTTTGGAGTTTTGGTTTGCATCCTGAAGATGGGGGCACGTGTTTCTTACCTTCTGGAGAAGTTCTCACGTGGTGGAGTGCGTTGTGAGACACCGCCAGTTCCTGAAAAAGATGGAAATACTCATGAGTGGTCTAGAACGTTCTGGAGTCTTCTCTGAGGTCCCACTCCAGCGGGGAGATTCCAAAACAGGGTCCATTTCTCTGTCTTCTCCGTCTGTCCTCAACTTCAGACAACCACTTCTTTGTTTTAAAAAGTCTTATCAAGATTTCTCCAACAGTTGCACTGCCTTGATCACGCATCAATCATTCAGTTTCTAATGAGGCAATCTATACAACTTCCAGAGAAATCCATAATGGTGGGAAAGATGGAAGAGAAGAGAAGAGAAGAGAAGAGAAGAGAAGAGAAGAGAAGAGAAGAGAAGAGAAGAGAAGAGAAGAGAAGAGAAGAGAAGAGAAGAAGACAACCAGAAGGAAGGTGGATGAACTGAGGTGAGATGGGGACATCGTTAGAAGACCTGAAGGATCCAGTTGGAGACAGATCTTCAAGGAGAATTTCTACGTGGTGAATCAGAACTGATCGTATGGAAGAATGTCAATCCATGGGAAGACCCAGCCATCTTGAGTAAGTCCATAAAATCGGAAGGAAGGAGAAGATTAGGAGGACCAGCAGTATGGAAGAAGGACTCAGTTATAGTAATGATGGAGGCACCGTTGGAAGAGCTGAAGGAGCAGAGTGGAGACAGATCTTCATGGAGAACATCTAGGAGATTGTTAAGAGTTGATACTGCCTTGATGGTCACCATCAATCAATCAATTTCTATGAAGGCAACCCATACAATCTCCAGAGAAGTCCATAATGGTGGGAAACGTGGAAGAGAAGAGTAGAAGAGAGGACAACCAGAAAGAAGGTGGATGGATTGTGGCGCAGCAGTGATGGAGACACTGTTAGAAAATTGGAGAGAGATCTTCATGAGGAACACCTGAGTAAGCTCAGTGTTTTTCAACCTTGAAGACTTTAAGTTGGGTGGATTCGTCTTCAACTACTAGAAAAGACCTTGCTGGCTGGGGAGATTCTGAGAGTTGAACTTTAAAAAGTCTCCAACATTGAGGAACCTCCTCTGGATGGTCACTTTGGATTCATGGCACATAAAGCAGGAATCAAAAACAAAGTTATGACCAATCTCCAGCCCCCCCATCTTCCTCCTGACCCCCTTGAGACCCCCCGCCCCTCTTCTGCCCTTCCACCATCCAGCTTCTCACCTTCACCAACCGCATTACATCCCAGATGTCCCTTTTGGTCCAAGGACGGATGAGAAAGCTCATGGTGGCCAGAAGACGTCTCTAAGAACCTGTCGTTGTTCCTTCGCTGGACGTCGGTCCTTTAAAGGCCTTGTTTGACCCTTGCCCCACTGTCACCGGCCGGCCTTCTCCGCTTGATTGCATGCCCTGGATGACCATGGATGGTGGGAGGAGACCACAAGTCCCAGCTTGATCTTTAACACAGTTTTTTCATACTGTGGATTTTTATTTTTTGGTCCCTGACTTGCAGACGTGCTGTTCCCTGTTACAGATTAACCTTCTTGGGTGCCGATCTCTTTCGCACTCGGCTCCGTTACGGGACTCTTGTCCTGCTTGGAAGAGGGCCAAGAGTCCCTCGTGGGCACTGGACGTGGGAGGCCACTGCCTTTCTGGGGTCATCCTCTCCACCTGAGATGGCACGTGCCTTCTTCAAGGGGTCTGTTAAAGGCACAAGATCGGCATTTCCATGGCATGCAAACCTGGTTAATTGTAACCTCGGTTAGTAGTGGAGTTGTGCCTTCGCCATAAAAAGCCAGCTGGATGACTTTGGGCCAATCACCAGGAGGCGGTGAGTTCTAGTCCCACCTTAGGCACGAAAACAGGCTGGGTGACTTTGGGCCGATCACCAGAAGGCTGTGAGTTCTAGTTCTGTCTTATACATGAAAGCCAGCTGGGTGACTTTGTGCCAATCATCAGGAGATGGAGAGTTCTAGTCCCACCTTAAGCACGAAAGCCAGCTGTTAAAGGCATAAGATCGGCATTTCCACAACATGCAAACCTGGTTAGTTGTAACCTCGGTTAGGTCGTAGAGTTGTGCCCGCCATAAAAAGCCAGCTGGGTGACTTTGAGTCAACCACCAGGTGGCTGTGAGTTTTAGTTCTGTCTTAGGCACGAAAGCCGGCCGGGTGACTTTGGTCCAGTCCTCCTTTTGCTGTCCAATCTACCTCGCAGGGCCGTTGTGTGCAAAAGAGGAGAGAGAATTATTACGTAGGTTTCCCGTCTCGGGTGACTTAGGCGAGTCCTAAAGGCAGGATGAAAAGGAAACTGAATGGACAGATGAACCAAAGGACGGGGTGTGTGGGGAGCCCCTCCTCTCAGAAAGTGTGGGAAAGGCCACCCATTAAGTGTGGCGTTGTGCAACTTTTGTCGCTGGCAAGAACAAGCCAACAACTGGAGAGGATGTGTGGAAGACACAACGTGGGCAGAAAAAAGCCACATAGGTCACAATATGGAAGGCACCCCACCTCTCTTTGTGTCCCACCCCCACAATATCTCTACGGCCATCTCCCCCCACCCCTCTTGAAAATTCTACTGCTGGTCCTCAACTTACGACCACAACGGAGTCCAAAATTTCCCTTGCTAAGCGAGAAAAATGAGTTTTGCTGCGTTGTATGAACTTGCATGCTCCGGTCGTTAAGCGAATCACTGCGGTTCTGAAGCGAGTCGCGTGTTTGTTAAGCGAAATCTGGCTTCCCCGCTCGTCAGAAGGTCGCAAAAAGGGGATCGCATGGCGACCGTCGTAAGTATGAACCAGCTGCCAAGGGCCTGAATTTTGATTGCGTGGCCGTGGAGAGGCTGCCACGGTTGTTAAGTGTGAAAAACGGCCGTAAGTCTCGTTTCCCAGCGCGGTTGGACCTTTGAGTGGTCATTAAACGAACCGTTGTAACTCAAGGACCGCTTGTAATCCCCCCTCCCCCTGCTTCGAGACAGGCTGTTCTTTCAAATTTAGCTCATCCCTTCGGGGATCAAAGTCGATTGAATGATGAAGTTTATTAAAATACTAGCTCGATCCTCGTGCTTCCCTACGAAATCATGTGGCGGGGCTTCGTTTTGGGGGAGGAAAATAAGGTGGGGGGGAATTCTGCCTCTGCCTCCCAGCATCCATCGGTATCCATCTGTCTAGCATCCTGTCAGTGTGTGAGAGAGTTGAGGGCTGTTTGGAAACTGAAATAGTATTTGCTATGTGAGCAAGAAGGAGACAGCAAGGAGCCTGGGCGTGGCTTAGCTCAACTGTTCTGTACTAAAGCTGATTGCTAAACTGAAACTGAAACTGAAATTCCTCTCCTCTGCTTGTGTTTTGCTTTGGAAGAGATTTCTTTCCAGGTGGAGAAGGGGAATAGAACTCCTTAGCATCAGAGCGTGTTAATAATAATAATATAGGAAATACTCTAAATGCTCTGAGGGTCATTTCAAAAAATCCTTTCTCAGTGAGCCCCTAGAAGCCAAGAGGAACAGACGTGCCCAATTTCAAGTTTGTAGGCTTGATGGTTCTGGAGATTTTTTGATGATGTGTGAGGGATATTTTGCTTTTATAGATATATATAGATTGCCGAGTGTCCGAATTTGGATCAAATGACCCCGGGGTTGTCACCACGGTGATGTGAAAAATGGTCAGAAGTCCCTTTTTTTTTCCAGTGCTATCCCAACTTGGTCTGACCAGGAGGGGGTGCCCAATGTCTGCCATGGAGGAAAAAGGAACTGCAAAATCTTGATTTTTGGCATTAGTGGTGGCCTACCTTGCAGGGTTGTGCAGTGGATCAGGTCTTTTTTCGACTGAGCTGACCTTGGCCACGCCTACTTTCCAATACAGGTTGTCCTCGACTTATGACAGTTTATTTCAACGACCGTTTTTTCTCCCTTACGACCATTGCGATCAAAATTCAGATGCTGGGGGGCCCAACTCATATTTATGACATTCGCAGCGTCCCTCAACCCCCTTTAATGACCTTTCTTGATGTTGTTAAATGAATCGCTGCCATCGTGACGTGAGTGACCAGGTTGTCAAGTGAATCTGGCTTTCCTCATGGACTTTGCTTCTCAGAAAATTGATTGATTGAAGATTGATTGATTGAGTCCGGGGGCGGGGAGAGAAGCCGAATTCACTTAACGATCATGTGACTCACTTAACAACTGCAGCAATTCACTTAACAACAGCTGCCGGAAAGGTTGTAAAATGGGGCAAAACTCGCTTGGCAAATATCTCACCTAGCAACAGAAATGTTGTGATCATAACTTATTTCTTTCATTTAATTCAACAATTCAAGTAATTAAGTTGAGCTTGTTCAACTAATTAATTCAGATTTAATTCTCTCTGATATTTAAGGTGGAATTTCAAGATGAAATTATACCCGGAAGTTCCAATTTAAATCTACGGGGATGTCTACTCTTCGGTTTCTTATCTCTATGCACAGGAAGATGGCGCGGAGCCTGAAATCCTCCAACTCTCGCGATACGCGACGTGGCTCCAGAGGGCGGAGCCCGAAGTGTCATGGCGGCCTTCTTTCGACCCCCATCGCCTCAATACGGGGAAGAAGCTTCCGGGAGGGTAGGAGAAGGTGAGCCGCCTTTCGCCTCCTCCTCCTGGGAAAGCTGCCGCGGGAAGGCCCGGAGCTCGCCTTTAATGGCGCTCCGCAACTCTACACGTGCCCCATCATTCGCACCGTTACGATGATGACACTTGTCAACCCCCGCATAGCCAGTCGCGTGTCAATGCTTTTCCGGCCGGGTCAGGATTCAGGAGGCTTAATTTGAAGGGTGGCCAACTTTAATGTATTATTTCATCAGAAGGGTGAATAATTCCTTGTTATAAATCGTTTTAAGGTTGTGCAGCCCTTAATTTATTATTTTATTAAGTTGATCATTTATTAAAAATTAATGTTATTTCATTGTATTTATTATTATGCATGAAGTTAATTGATGTAATAGTGTCCATCCCTTAATTTATTACATTAATCATAAATGAATGAAGGTCACGGTTAGTTGTTATATCACTGAATTGTGTAATAATTTACTATTATGTATAAAATTACTGGTGTAATGAAGGACACATCTTAATTTATTACCATATTTATTTTATTAATCATCATGAATGAAGGACACTCCTTCATGTTATTTCATTGAATTGTGTAATAAATTTACTATGATATATACAATTACTGATATAATGAAGGACACCTTTTTTATTAAATTAATCATAACATGAATGAAGGACACCCTTAGTTTGTTATCACTGAATTGTGTAATAATTTACTATTATATATAAAATTATTGGTGTAATGAATCACACCCCTTAATTGATATTATTTATTAAATTAATCATAAATGAATGGACACCACTTTGTTATTTCATTGAATTGTGTAATAATTTATGATACATAAAATTATTGGTGTAATGAAGGACACCCCTTAATTTATCACCGTATTTATTTTATTAATCATCATACATGAATGAAGAACATCCCTTAGTTATTTCATTGAATAGTGTAATAATTTATACATAAAGTTGCTGATGTAATGAGATACCCCTTAATTTATTATTTATTAAATTAATCATTCTATTGTAAATTAATTTGATGGCTGTGCAGGTAGTCCTTGACCATGATTGAGCCCTGAAGTTCTGTTGTTAAGTGAGACATTCCTTATAGTGAGTTTTGCCCCCTTTTACGACCTTTTTTGTTAAGTGACTCATTGCACTTCTTAACTTAGTCACACGGTTGTTAAGTGAATCTGGTTCTCCCCATTGACTTCGCTTATCAGAGGGTCACAAATGGGGATCGCGTGACACAGCGGCCGTCAATAAAGATGAGTCAGTTGCCAAGGGTCTGAATTTGGATCGTGTGCCCAGGTGTATGTTACAACGGTTGTAAGTGTGAAAAAAGGTCATAAATCACACTTTTTGGTCCTGTTGTAACTTCCAACAGTCACAAAATGAACCGTTGTAAGTTCAAGGATTGCCTGTATTACAAAAACTAGTATCTTGGTTTTACATGTCAATTTCCTGGCTTTGTCCAATACAAGGAAACCTTTATCTTGGCTACTAAATTAATTCTTGAACCCAGAATAAACTTGCCACAATTTCAGTGTAATGAACAAAATAGATACTTTGGGTTTTTTTTTTTTTTCTTCCAATCCACAGAAACCTCACTTCCTCTTGGCCCCTGTTTCCTTCCTAAGCTGGGATGACTAAAACGGCGTTCCCCTGAAATTGAACCTGGAATTTTGACTGTAACCAGGATAAATAGTTGAATAAACAAGTAGAGCCTCATTTAGTGGCCGTCGTCTTGAAGACCCCTTTGAAGAGTTCCTGATGGATGCCACCAAACTCCCCGTGGAGGATCCAGTTACGCCAGACTTGCCGCTGCTAACCGGCAACGGGCAAGTTGGAGAAACATCTGGACCAGCTTCTAAAGTGCCAAGACTTAACGGAGCTCAAGAAGAGACCAGTCTAGCTGTCCATGGACTTTCTCAAGAGGAAGAAGAAGAATCCAGCGTCCAGGACGCTGTGCTGGACTCTGAGGAAAAACCGGACAATGAGAAGGAGGAGGAAGAAGGGGTTGAAGAAAGCGGCGCGTGGACCGACAGAGGGGAATATTAGTGAGTTGGGATCCCTGCATGTCTTCGGAATAAACACGCCGCGGTTTAAGACAAGACAACTGAGCCTCCATCCTGGAGAAAGGAAGATCTCTGATAGGTTTATTCTCCTGGATATGGACGTGCCCCGGGTTTCCCCGAAAATAAGACCCTGATTTATATTTTGTTTCCCACCCAAAAAAGGCACCAGGTCTTATTTTGGGGGGATGTCATGCACTGACTCACCTCACTTGTGCGCGTTGCCCCCAGCCTCCTTCCGGAAGTCCTTCTTCTGCAGCTGGAAAGGCTTTCCTGCAGCCCATAACAGCCGATAACAGCTCTGGATTGATCCAGAGTTTTCTTATCAGCTACAGAGGCCTTTAAGAAAGCCTTACCGGCTGCAGAAGAAATGATCTGGCAAGGCAGGTGTCGGGGTGTGCGAGGCCTGGCTACAACTGTCTGAAAGTAAGTAGTAGGGCAGCTCTATCCCCATCCTAGCTTAATTTTTACGGAATCTTCATTAGGGCTTGTTTTGGGGGGGTAGGGCTTATGTTGAGTGCACATGTAAAAATCTAGGACTTTCAGGGTAGGTCATATTTTCAGGGAAACAGGGTAGAAGAATAGGGTTGGAAGAGACTTTGGGGGCCTTCTGATCTGTGGTTTTGAGGCATGCCATGGTTAGAGTTGGTTAAGGCAGGTTAACGAGGGATCTCTGAGCTTGGGGGAGGGGTTTCCTTGCAGATATTTCATGACCCAACCAGGTAACTTCATCAGTGGTAGAAGGAAGGGGAGTTTGCAGAGAAAGGGAGGAAGAGAACGGGAGAAGGAGACAAAGGAGGAGGACATAGAGTGTAGGTTCCATGGTGCTCTCTGAACTTGGTGGTTTTCTTGCAGACAATTTCATGACCCAACTAGGGAACATCATCAGTTCTAGAAGGTTAGGGTTAGGAGGAAGAGGAGAAGGAGAAGGACTGTGGGATCCTTGGTGAGCTTGGTTATTTTCCTGCAGACGTTTCATGACCCAACTAGGGAACATCATCACTGCTAGTGAGGGCAAATTAGTTGAAGGTAGAGGAGTTGGCAGTATTTATAGCATTAGTTAGTAGCAGCTCATGGATTGGTCCACATGCGATGCGACTGGCCTATTTCTCCTCTC
Source organism: Bungarus multicinctus (assembly GCA_023653725.1). Classification (NCBI taxonomy): domain Eukaryota; kingdom Metazoa; phylum Chordata; class Lepidosauria; order Squamata; family Elapidae; genus Bungarus; species Bungarus multicinctus. The sequence goes on along the minus strand of CM042840.1, from coordinate 146,720,583 downwards.
TTTCCTAGCTTTCCAGCATACGACTTTGTGGAGATCCCCCGACTTTTGACCGGCTCGTGGGCCGAGTATAGTCGCACCCCAGAGAACTTCTTGAAGGGCTGCAAGTGGTAAGTAGCCATCAGAGAGCTCTTGGGCCAGTGGGGCTGCCTGGGTCTTTGGAAGAGAAGGCCCCTTCCCACTTCAGTCCATCGGAAGAGAGATGGACGGGACCTCGGAGGTCTTCTAGTCCAACCCCCCTGCTCGAGCAGGAGACCCTATACCATTTCAGACAGATGGTTGTCCAGTCTCTTCTTCAAAACCTCCAGTGTTGGAGCACCCACAACTTCTGGTGGCAAGCAGTCCCACTGGTTAATTGTCCTCCCTGTTAGGAAGTTTCTCCTCAATTCCAGGTTGATGCTGTCCTTGATCAGTTTCCATCCGTTGCTTCTTGTCCTGCCTTCAGGGGCTTTGGAGAATAGGTGGACCCCCTCTTCTATGGGGCAGCCCCTCAAATACTGGAAGATGCTGTCATGCCCCCCCAAGTCCTTCTTTTCTTCAGACTGGCCCAACCCACATCCTGCAACCGTTCTTTGTATGTTTTAGTCTCAGGGCCTTTGATCCTCTTAGTCCCTTGTTCTGGATTTGGGCTGCTGGTTCTTCTTTCTGCCGCTGTTCCTTACACATGGAGATTTCTCCAACCTGCTCCAGGAGATCTTCTCCTTGGGTGGGACTGGACAGAAGAAGGCCATCCAGGGACCTGGAGACTGGTCCCAGCAGCGATGGAGTGGTAGGAAGCCTGAAATAAGTAAAAGGCAGCTGAGTGACTGGGAGGGAAGGGGTTAAAAATGGGAGAAGGAAGGATTTCATGGGGCAAGCAGATGGACAGGGGAGCCCACAGGTTCAGTCGAAAGCAGGTGAGAAACTCTTAAAGGGAAGATGCAGAATTTGTGGGTTGATCGTTGTTTCTCAACCTTAACACCTTTAAAATATGAGGACTTCAACTCCCAGAATTCCTTTTAAGGTGTGTGGAGTTTAATTCCAGTATTCCCTTTAAGAGGAGTGGACTTCCACTCCCAGAATTCCCCAACCAATCTGACTTAAGATGTCTGGACTTCAACTCCCAGAAATTCCTCATTCAGCATGCTTTAAGAGGAGTGGAGCAACTCCCAGAATTCCCCAGCCAGTGTGCTTTAAGAAGGGTGGACTTCACTTCCCAGAATTCCCCAGCTAGCATGCTTTATGATAGGTGGACTTCAATGCCCAGAATTCCCCAGCCAGTGTGCTTTAAGAAGGGTGGACTTCAACTCCCAGAATTCCCTGGTCTGTCTGCTTTAAGAGGGGTGGACTTCCACTCCCAGAATTCCCCATTGCTGGCTAGGGAATTCTGGGAGTGGAAGCCCATCCCTCTTAAAAGAATGCTGAGGCTGATAAGCATTGGAAGAAAATATTTCTTGGTTTCGAAAAGTAACGCCGTTTTGCTGGTCGCATTCCTCAACGTAACACAACTTCCCTTTGTCGGTCAGACTTTGTGTTGTCGTTCTCCCCAAGTTTGTGGCTGGAAAAAACCCCCTGACTCGTTCTGTGAGATGGGCCTCAAGCGGAAGCTCTCCTGAATGGGAGAGAGCCTCTTTTGACGACCCTCCCTCTCCTCCTTTCTACAGGGCCCCCGACGGGACTTGCCTGCTGACCAACAGTGCCGACAACACCCTGCGAATATACAACCTTCCTCCAGAGTTGTACGCGGAGCAGTGGGGAGACGTGGCTGAAATGGTAAGTGGGTTTATTGTTCCGTTTGGGCTTCCAGGTAGGGATGGGTAGGATTTGGAACGGTTCGGAACGGTTCGGTAGAACCGGTTGTTACGATTCTGCACAGTTCGGAGAACTGGCAAATCATGCCCCTGGCTGGCCCCGCCCCTCTCTGCCCGCCCCTCCCCTCCCCACCCACCCAGTCCTTATCACATATGCACGACATTGCATGCATGCCCAGCATTGCTGACTGCGTTCTCCCTACCCAGTCACTCCTTAAGGTATTTCTTTCATTTTTTCCCTCTTCCCGACGATCAGCTGTTCCAACGATCGGCTGTTCCAACGATCAGCTGTTCCGGGATTCCCCTCCCTGTCTTACTGCTTCGCCCAGGAGACTCCCCCTGAGGCCCAGGAGGCCAAAAAACAGAGCTTGGGGAGTGCTATAAAAAAAAAAGCCACACCCACCCAGTCACCTACCACGCCCTCCTGGCCACACCCTCCTGGCCACGCCCACAGAACCGGTAGTAAAAAATATTTGCATCCCAGCCCTGTTCCCAGGCAAGTCCTCGACTTTCAACAGGTTCGTTGAGGAACCGTTCAAAGTTACAACGACGCTGAAAAAAAGGAACGTAGGACCGTTTTTCACACTTGCGACTGTCCGTGGCACACTCAAAATTCAGAGACTTGGCCACCGATTCGCATTTACGATGGTCACAGTGACCCCGGAGGAGGATGTGTCACGCGATCCACTTTCGGCGATTGTCTGAGAAGCCAAGTCCGTGGGGGTGGGAGCCGGATTCACTTAACAACTGTGTCACTCGCTTAACGGCTTGTGATTCGTTTAGTAACTGTGTGACTCCCTTTGGAATGGCGGTGATTCGCTTTAACAACGGTGGCAAGGAAAGCCGTAGAATGGGGCAACGCTTGCTTAATGAATGTATCCCTTAGCCACTGAAATTTTGGGCTCAGTCATGGTCGTAAATCGAGGACTTGCCTGTGAATGTCAATTTATTAAAAAAAAAAGGACGTACTTAATACCAGCCAGTTCCTGATTTACAACTACAATTGGGGATTGAATTTCTGTTACTAAGTCAGGCAGTGAATCACGCCCCGTTTTTTGCCACGGTTGCTAAGTGAATCACGCAGTCGTTAAGCAAATCTGGCTTCCCGTAACCTTTGTAAGAAATGCAAGTTGCCAATTTTAAACATGTGGCCGCAGAGACGTTACAATGATCACAAGTGTGTGAGGATGGTCGTAAGTGCCTTTTTTCAGTGCTGTTGTCACTTCAGTCATTAAATGGGCGGTCGTAAGTCGAGGACTGTACTCCTTTCTTCTCCTATTTTCTCCAAAAGAACTCTGGCTGCAGCATGGAGCCAACTCCGAAAAGGGCCTCAGTTGTGAATGCTGAACTGTGGACGTGTGGGAGGAATAGGCCACACTGTGGAAGCAAGGAAGGGAGGAGATAGAAAAGGAAGGAAGAGAAAGGAAAGAAGAAAGGAAGGAGGGAGGGAGAGAGAGAAGAAATAGAAAAGGAAGGAAGAAGATGGGTAGAGAGAGGAAGGAAGGAGATGAGAAAAGGAAGGGAGGAAAGAGAAAAGGGAGGAGAGAGAAATGGAAGGAAGTAAAAAAGGAAAGAAGAAAGGAAGAAGGGAGGGAGAAGAAATAGAAAAGGAAGGAAGGAGATGGAAGGAAGGAGATGGAAAAAGGAAGGAAAAAGGAAGGAGATGAGAAGGAAGGAAGGAGATAAGAAAAGGAAGAAGAGAGAAAAGGAAATAGAAAAGGAAAGAAGGAAGGGTGGATGGAGAGGGAGGAAATAGAAAAGGAAGGAGGGAGATGGGAGGGAGAGAGGGAGTAGATGAGAAAAGGAAGGAAGAAGAAGGAAAGGAGATAAGGAAAGGAGGAAGGAATGAGAGTGAAAAGGAAGGAAGGAAATAGAAAAACAAAGAAGGTAGGAGGGAGAGGAAATAGAAAAGGAAGGAAGGAGATGGGAGGGAGGGAGGAAGTAGATGAGAAAAGGAAGGAAGAAGGAGGAAAGGAGATAAGGAAAGGAGGAAAGAATGAGAGTGAAAAGGAAGGAAGGAAATAGAAAAACAAAGAAGGAAGGAGGGAGAGGAAATAGAAAAGGAAGGAAGGAGATGGGAGGGAGGGAGGAAGTAGATGAGAAAGGAAGGAAGAAGGAGGAAAGGAGATAAGGAAAGGAGGAAGGAATGAGTGAAAAGGAAGGAAGGAAATAGAAAAACAAAGAAGGAAGGAGGGAGAGGAAATAGAAAAGGAAGGAAGGAGATGGGAGGGAGGGAGGAAGTAGATGAGAAAAGGAAGGAAGAAGGAGGAAAGGAGATAAGGAAAGGAGGAAGGAATGAGTGAAAAGGAAGGAAGGAAATAGAAAAACAAAGAAGGAAGGAGGGAGAGGAAATAGAAAAGGAAGGAAGGAGATGGGAGGGAGGGAGGAAATAGATGAGAAAGGAAGGAAGAAGGAGGAAAGGAGATAAGGAAAGGAGGAAGGAATGAGTGAAAAGGAAGGAAGGAAATAGAAAAACAAAGAAGGAAGGAGGGAGAGGAAATAGAAAAGGAAGGAAGGAGATGGGAGGGAGGGAGGAAGTAGATGAGAAAAGGAAGGAAGAAGGAGGAAAGGAGATAAGGAAAGGAGGAAGGAATGAGTGAAAAGGAAGGAAGGATATAGAAAAAGAAGGAAGAAGGGAGAAGAAATAGAAAAGGAAGGAAGGAGATGGGAGGGAGTGGATGAGAAAAGGAAGGAAGAAGGAAGGAGATGAGAAGGAAGGAGATAAGAAAAGGAAGGAAAGAAGGAAGGAAGGAGAGAAAAGAAGGAAAATAGAAAAGGAAGGAGGGAGAAATGAAATAGCAAAGGAAGAAAGGAGATGGAGAGGGAAAGAGGTAGGAAGGAGATAGAAAAGAAGGGAAGGAAGGAGAGATGGGAAGGAGAAGAAAAGGAAGGAAGGGAGGAAGGAAGGAAGGAGATGCAAACAGAAGGGATGTGAATTGGGCCTGAATTCACACCTCCGGTCCTCTCTTTGTTCTTTGTTCAGCCAATCCTTGGGGGAATTCTGGGAGTTGAAGTCCCCCCATCTGCCCAGGATGGGTGGAGAGAGAAACGCTTCTCGGGTTGAATGACTCCCTGGCCTTTCAGAAGAGCCCCGGAGCCTTTTGGGGGTGCGAGCCCCCCCCCCCTTCCCAGTCAGCCTCTGGGGCCACCCTGCTGGAAGCCCATGTCTCCCCTTCTTTCCCTCCACAGAGCCCCGTCCTTCGCATGGTGGAAGGAGACACCCTCTACGACTACTGCTGGTTCCCGCTGATGAATTCCTCCCAACCGGAAACGTGCTTGTAAGTTGCTCCCTTTGATTCTTCTCCCTGCCTTTAGCTTTTGCTCCCCCAAACCCACAAAAAAAAAAAAAACCCAGAAAAAAAGCTCAGGATCATCCTCTTTTAACAACCCCATAATCCCTTACGGAGTGGAGTCTGGGCAACTGAATGGAGTTTTGAGTGTTTTACTGGCCGGATGCCCTTCCTGTTGCCGATGCGGAGTTTTGTTCGGCAGATATATTCTCATCGTGCCCAGAGACAAGAGAAATATCTGCCTCTACCTAGGATTGAACTCAACAGCCTCTTGATTGTTTTGCCTCATTTTAAGATCTTCCTTGCCACGGTTGTTAAGGGAATCACTGCGGTTGTTAAGCTTTGTCAGATGGTCGCCAAAGCGGGGGGACGTTGCTACTGTCATAAATACGAGACGGTTGCCGAGTGTCTGAATTTTGATCACATGATTGTGGATTTTTCAACTTTCTGGCCGTCATTGTTAAGTGAATCCATATGGTTGTTTAAGTGAATCACCCGGTCGTTAAGTGTGAAAACTGGTCCTAAGTCCCTTTTTTCAGTGCCGTCGTAACTTCAGACGAAACAGAGTAGAGTAGAATAGAATAGTGGAATGAAGAAAGAATAGAATAGAATTAGAATTGAACTGAGAAATAGAATAGGAATAGAATAGAATAGAATTCAGAAATAGAATAGAGTAGAGTAAGAATAGGGATAGAATTAGAATAGAGAAATAGAGTAGAATAGGAATAGAAAAGAATAGAATAAAAAATAGAATAGAGTAGGAACAGGAATAGAATAAGAATAAAGTAAGAATAAAATAGCATAGCATAGAATAGAATAGAAAAATAGAGTAGAGTAGGAATACGGATAGAATTAGAATAGAATAGAGAAATAAGAGTAGAATAGGAATAGAATAAAATTAGAATAGAATTCAGAAACAATAGAGTAGAATAGGAATAGGAATAGAATAAGAATAGAATAATAGCATAGCATAGAGTAGGAATAAGAATAGGAATAGAAATAGAATAGAATAGAGAAATAGAGTAGAATAGAATTAGAATAGAAAAATAATAGAAGAATAGAATGGAAATAAAAAAGAATAGAATAGAAATACAATAGGAATAGAATAGAGTAGAGAAATAGAATAGAGTAGAATAGGAATAGAGTAGAATTCAGAAACAGAATAGAGTAGGAATAGAGAAATAAAATAGAATAGAATAGGAAGAGAATAGAATTAGAATAGAATAGGAGTAAGAATAGCATAGAATTAGAATAGAATAGAATTAGAATAGTAAAGTAAGAATAGCATAGAATTAGAGTAGAATAGAATTAGAATAGAATAGTAGAGTAAGAATAGCATAGAATTAGAATAGAATTGAGAAATGTAATAGAGTAGAGTAGAATAGGAATAGAATAAGAATATAACAGAATAGAATAGGAATAGAATAGAGAACAGAATAGAATGGAGAATAATAACTTTATTGTCCCTTTGAATGTCCGCTAATCAACATACATTAAAATGAAACTCCGTTGCATCCAGTTCTCAGAGGGTCTCCACCTCCAACACACACTACAGGAACATGACCAACACAAACAAAACAAATAAACAAAACACACACAAATAAGCAAACACAAGAATTACGTATGTACCCATATATCTACTCCCCACCCACCCCCATGTGCCCTTTGCGTATCTGTTGTGCGCCCCGTGTACGCTTTGTGGGTTCCTTTATGCTCCCAGCCTCCTCCTTCCTCAATCTGGATTGCTTGGGGTCCATGCCAGCCTTCCTCATCCCTTCCTTCTCTTCCCCGCGCAGCCTGGCCAGCAGCAGCCGAGACAACCCCGTCCACCTGTGGGATGCCTTCAGCGGGGAACTCCGGGCCACTTTTCGCCCCTACAACCACCTGGTGAGTAGGGTCTGAAGGTGTGAGAGCCTCCCCCCCCCTCCCTCCCTCACGCACGCGCGCACACACACACACTGCCCAGCCTCCTGGGCTTTGTATCTTGTCCAGGAACTAAATCTCCCGGTTAATCATTCGAAGTTGTCTGTACTTTGTTCTGTTAATGAAATAAAATATCTACAGAGCCCCTCACACCCTGGACGTAAATGGTTTCAACTTCCTACCCTCGAAAACGACGTTATAAGGCACTGCACACCAGAATAACTAGACACACAAGGACAGTGTTTTTCCCCGCGTGCCATCTCTCTGCTCAACAACTAATACCCACAACTATCTACCAAGACCGTACTACTATTCTTCTTCTCACCCTTCCTAATACTTCCTTCCTTTTCTACTTACGACTATAACTTCCTTGCTTGTATCTTTATGATTATATTGTTTCATTTAGTTTCCTAGTATGATTGATGTTGATTGCTTAGTTAGCATCCTATGACACACACACACACACACACACACACAAAAGACACCAGGTCTTATTTTGGGGGGATGTCCTCCACTGACTAACCTCGCTTGCCTGAGTCGCCCCTGATCTCCTTCCGGAAGTTGTTCTTCTTCTGCAGCTGGCAAGGCTTTCCGGAAGGCCTCTGCAGCCCATAACAGACCTCTGGATCGATCCAGAGCTTTGTCATCAGCTCCAGAGGCCTTCAGGCCTTACCAACTGCAGAAGAAATGGGCCAGCAAGGCAGGTGTGTATGTGTGTGTGTGAGGCCTGGCTACAACTATCCAAAAATAAGTTAGCAGCTTCACTCCCCCATCTCCACCCTAGCTTAACTTACTAGTCCACTCTGGAGTGGGCGGGAATCTTAATTAGGACTTATTTTGAGGGTAGGGCTTATTGGGTTCATGTGTAAAAAAAATGAAGCTAGGACTTACTTTCAGGTAGGTCGTATTTTTCAGGGAAACGGTAATTCCCACAATACTGTCAAACTATCTACTAAGATTGTATTATTATTCTTCTCACCGTTGTTTTCTACTTATCTGTCTACTAGCTGTCTTCTACTTAACAACTATAATTTCATCGCTTGTGTCTTTACTCATCATTTGCTCCTTAGGCTGGACTTCCATACCGTACCCCCTCGTCGCAGGGAGGCGGAGCCAATACGATGGTTCCGTCCCAGGCGTCTGATGGACCCGGATAGCTTTCTGACGGAGCTTGGGCCATTTCCCGGCGTTCGAACACACGACCCGGCTGAGGATCTGGTCGCCACCTGGGATAGGATGGCGGCTGGTGCCCTTGACCGGGTCGTGCCCTTGCGGCCTCTGACCCGATGCCGATCCCAACTAGCTCCCTGGTTTCATCTCCCTGAGGGAGATGAAGCGTCGGAAAAGAGTGGTTGGAGGACCACCCGCTCCGGATCTGACCGAACACTATTGCGGTCCCATATTAGGACCTATTTAGTGGTGATAAAGGCGGCGAAGCGTTCTCACTTCTCCGCCCTTATTGCGTCCGCGGGGAATCGCCCAGCCGCCCTCTTTAGGGTGACCCGCTCCCTCTTAGAGGTGGGAGTGCGGGATGAATCTCTATAGGGGTGGGCTGAGGATTTTTCGAATTTCCTCCAGGACAAAATCACTCAGATCCAGGATGGTTGGACTCTCACTGGGCAACTCAAGACGGGGGGGGCGGGGGCGGAGTTCGGTGAGGTTATCTGGGGGGAGTTTGATCCTGTGACCCTCGAGGACATGGACAGGATGCTGGGTGGGCTCAATGTCACCACATGTTTACTGGATCAGTGTCCCTCCTGACTGGTATTAGCCGCCCGGGAGGTGATACGCGGTTGGTTCCAGGGCATTATTAACGCTTCCTTGAGCGAGGGGTTTCTGCCCCCCGCCTTGAAAGAGGTGGTAGTGAGACCCCTCTTCAAGAAACTGTCCCTGGACTCGACCCTATTGTCTAATTATCGTCCGGTCTCCAACCTTCACTTTATGGCGAAGGCTGTTGAGAGTGTGGTGGCACGATAGCTCCCCCGGCACCTGGATGAAGCTGACTATTTGGATCCACGCCAATCAGGCTTCAGGTCTGGGTTCAGCACGGAGACGGCGTTGGTCGCGTTAGTGGATGATCTCTGGAGGGCCCGTGACAAGGGGTATTCCTCTGTCCTGGTCCTATTAGCTCTCGGCAGCTTTCAATACTGTCGACTACAGTATCCTATTGTGGTGGCTGGAGGGGTTGGGAGTGGGAGGCACCGTTTTACGGTGGTTCTCCTCCTTCCTCTCCGACCGCTCGCAATTTGTGTTGGCGGGGGGGCAGAGATCGACCTCGAGGCCCCTGATTTGTGGGGTACCTCAGGGGTCGGTGCTCTCGCCCCTTCTGTTCAACATTTATGTGAAGCCGCTGGGTGAGATCATCTGTGGCTTTGGGGTAGAATTCCATCAGTACGCTGATGATACTCAGTTGTACTTTTCTACCCCGGACCACCCCGACGAAGCCGTGGAAGTGATGACCCGGTGCCTGGAGGCCGTGCGGGGTTGGATGGGGCAAAACAGGCTTCAGCTCAACCCGGCCAAAACCAAGTGGCTGTGCTTTCCGGCACCCCAATATAGCCAGCTTACTCCTTCACTGGCCGTGGGGGGGGGGAATTCTGGCCCCCACAGAGAGGGTGCGCAATTTGGGTGTCCTCCTGGATGTATGGCTGTCGTTGGAAGATCATATAGCAGCCATCGCCAGGGGGGCTTTTTGTCAGGTCCGTAGGATCTACCAGTTGCGGCCCTTTCTGGATCGGGACGCACTTCACATGGTCACATCCGCCCTCGTCATCTCCCGGCTGGATTACGCCAATGCTCTCTACATGGGGCTCCCCTTGAAGAGCACCCGGAAGCTCCAATTGGTGCAAGCTGCACTGGCTTCCGGTGGCCTTCCGGGTACGATTCAAGGTGCTGGTGATCATCTTTAAAGCGCTCCATGGCTTGGGACCTGGGTACTTACGGGACCGCCTACTGCCACCATCGGCCTCCCATCGACCAGTGCGCTCCCACAGGGCGGCTGGACGGCTGGCAACCCCGAGGGTTGGCGCCTTCTCTTTTGGAGCACCGTCCCTCTGGAACGAATTGCCCCCGGAGATGAGGACCATCCCCGACCTATTGACCTTCCGGCACGCACTAAAAACCCACCTATTCCATCTAGCCGTCTGGCCTAGAGTTATGTGTAGGGTTTTAAATTCGGTTTTTAAATGGTTTTAGTTTTCTTAATCCCCTAATCTTTTAATCTTTGATAATGGCCAATCTATTTAATTCTTTTAACTCATTTTAATTATTGTATGTATATTTATATGTATATTTTTATCTGGCTGTGCACCGCCCCGAGTCCCTCTGGGAGAGGGGGCGGTATACAAATTTAAATAAAGTAAAGTGAAGTTTACTATTTATATTGCTTTATTTAGTTTCCTAGCATGATTTTTGTTGATCGCTTACTTAGTATCCTATGAGTAAGACTGAGTGTTATGACTCTTGATAAATTCTATATTTTTTCTTTACGTACACTGAGAGTATTTGCACCAAAGACAAATTCCTTGTGTGTCCAATCACCCTTGGCCAATAACAGAATTCTATCTTCTATCTGTCTATCTAATGAGTCGAACTTGGAATTACCATGTCCTATTTTGGTAGCCACGATACAAAAAATGGATATTGAGACTGGAAGAGTGCAGAGGAGATCAACAAAGAAGATTAGAGGGCTGGAGGCTGAAACATACGAAGAACAGTTGCAGGAACAGGTGTAAGGAAAAGAAAGGCTGGGGGGGACATGATAGCATGGTTCTCGTATTTGAGGGGCTGCCCCAAAGAAGTATTAGAGGGCAGGAGAAGAAGCAGTGGATGGAAACCAACCCAGGAGAGAAGCAACCTGGAATTAAGGGGATACTTTCTGACAGTGAGGACAATTAACCAGTGGAACAGCTTGCCACCAGAAGTTGTGAGTGCTCCCATCGCTGGAATCTGTTAAGAAGAGATTGGACAGCCATATGCCTGAACTGGTATAGGGTCCCCTGCCTGGGCAGGGGGCTGGATTAGAAGACCTCCAAGGTCCAGTGGAACAATTTGCTTCCCGAAGTTGTGATTTTTCCCAAGACTGGAAGTTTTTAAGAAGAGCCCAGACACACCCATTTGCCTGGAATGCGGTAGGGTTGCCTTTTTTTAAACAGATTAACAGAGTTGGAAGGGACGGTTTCCTGCTTGAGCAGGGGGTTGGACTAGAAGACCTCTAAAGTTCCCTTCCAACCCGACTTTGATTCTGTTCTGTAATGAAGGCAACCTAATTTTTAAAAGACCCAAATAAAAAAAAAATTCCCGGGAGAAGGTTGAGGTTCTACAATCTCTCTCTCTCTCTTTTTTTCTCTCTTTCTCCCTCCCTCCCTCCCTCTCCCTCCCTCCCCCCTCTTTCTCTCCCTCTCCCTCTTCCCTCTCTCCCTCTCTCTCTTTCTCTCTCTCTCTCTCTCTCACACACCCACACCCACACAAAGAGGGACTGGAAACGTTTCAAGAAGAGACCGCACTGTCATCGGTCAGAAATGGTGGTAGGGTCTCCTTTTTGGGTGGAGGGGGTGTGGGCGCTGGGGTTGGACTAGATGACCTCTAAGGCCCCTTCTGTTATTCGGTGGAGGATAGAGCTTGACCTCCAGTCTTGTCCTTCCATTCCAGGACGAGCTGACGGCTGCCCACTCGCTCTGCTTCACTCCGGATGGCGCCCAGCTCTTTTGCGGCTTCGATAAGACAGTGCGCGTGTTCGACACCTCACGGCCCGGACGGTCGTGCGAAAACCGACCAACGTTCGGTGAGTCGCGGGGAGGGGGTGTCTAGTTCGGGTTCGAGGGGTGAAGCCGAGGTCTCCCCCCCCCCATGTTGCTGCAGAGTCGCCGGTTGCCAATTCCTGGTTTTAATGGAAGGAAATGCAGGGTGCTAATGCATTACAAGTAATCCTTGACTTACGACCGTGCATTTAGTGACCGTTTTTGGAATTACGACGGCAGTGGGGGTGGGAAGCAACTTGGGCCCCCCTTTCCTCCCCCCACTTAGTGTCCCATCTCCCGTGATCGTATGATAAAAAATGTGGGTGCTTGGCAGCCGATTCCCTATTGATGACGGTGGGAGCGAGTCACTTAACGAACGTGGCGAGGAAGGTCGTAAGACGGGGCAAAACTCACTGGACGGCTATTTCGCTTAGTGGCGGAGGTTTGGGGCTCCATTGTGGTCGTACGTTGAAGACTACCTATAGCCATCTCTGCCCTTCGGCGGGGGAGGGTGCCCATTAATGGAGCCCCTTCAAAATGGGCTTAGGATTGGATGGGAGCATAGGAGAAGGGGTGGTGTTTTGGGTTTTGTAGTCCTGATCTCTTGAGGGAGTTGTGACAATGTGCTTTTTAAAAGTTCCTCTTTCGCTAAAGGATCCCTATAAAAAAATAATGTGCAATAATTTTAAAAATAAAATAAAATAAATTATTTTTTTAATTTATTTTATTAAATTTTTATACCACTCCCTCTCCCGCAATGGGACTTGGGGCAGTAATTAAAAACTTTGGTCCCTTTAAATAGGCGTGGACTTCAACTCCCATATGTCCTTGAGTCCCATAAATGTCGCTCGCTGTGGGATTCTGGGAGTTGAAGTCCACACCTCTTAAAGGGACCAGGATTGAAAAAATACACTTAAAATTTAGAATCCAGGTTGTCCTTGAAATTACGGCCACAATGGAGTCCCATATTTCCATTGCTAAGCGAGATGGCTGTGAAGTGAATTTTGCTCTGTTTTACGACCCTTCTCGCCACCGTTGTTCAGTGAATCCCTGCGGTTGTTAAGTGAGTCACACAATCATTAAGTGAATCTGGCTTTCCCATGGACTTTGCTTGCAAAAGAGAATCACAGGACTCTAGGACCGTCATAAATACGAGTCAGTTGCCAATTTTGATCACGCGCCCACGGAGATGCCTCAACGGTCGTAAGTGTGAGAAAAACAGCCAGAAGCCACTTTTTCTGTCGTAACTTCAAACAGTCACTAAACAAACGGTTATAAGTCGAGGACTTCCTGTAGGCATGTGGGATGCCAGCCAGGTTCCCATCATCCCGTCTTCTGGCATCAGGGGAACCTCCAGATGGGGCACTCGATGCATCGGGATGGGGGCGTGTCCCCCCGAAACCCCCCATTTCATAGCTTAATAAGTTTCCACAGGATGTTTTATATTATATTATTGTTTATATACAATGAGAGCTTCTGCACTGAAGATAAAATCTTTGTGTGTTTGATTGCACTTGGCCAATAAAGAATTCTATTCTGTTCTGTTCTGTTCCATTCTATTCTATTCTTATTTCTATTATTCCATTCCAAATTCTATTCTATTCCTATTTCTAGTCTGTTCTGTTTTATTGTATTCGATTGTATTCTATTCTTCTTTCTATTCTTTCTATACTCTTCTTATTTCTATTCTGTCCTATCATAATTTCTATTCTGTTCCATTCTCATTTCTATTCTATATTTATTCTATTCTTCATTTCAATATTCTGTTCTTATTTCTATTCTATTTTATCCTATCATAATTTCTATTCTGTTCTATTCTTACTTCTATTCTATACTCTTATTTCTATTCTATCCTATACTATCCTAATTTCTATTCTATCCCATTCTTATTTCTATTCTATATTTATTCTATTCTTCATTTCAGTATTCTGTTCTTATTTCTATTCTATTTTATCCTATCATAATTTCTATTCTGTTCTATTCTTACTTCTATACTCTTATTTCTATTCTATTCTATCCAATGCTATCCTAATTTCTATTCTATCCCATTCTTATTTCTATTCTATATTTATTCTATTCTTCATTTCACTATTCTGTTCTTATTTCTATTCTATTTTATCCTATCATAATTTCTATTCTGTTCTATTCTTACTTCTATTCTATACTCTTATTTCTATTCTATTCTATCCTATGCTATCCTAATTTCTATTCTATCCCATTCTTATTTCTATTCTATCCTATCCTATCATAATTTCTATTCTATACTATTCTTATTTCTATTATTCCATTCCATTTTCTATTCTATATTCTATTCTATATTTTCTTCCATTCCATATTTTCTTTTCTATTTTTTTCTATTCTATTCTTCCGTTCCTTTTTGTATTGTATTTTATTCTAAATTCTATTATGTTATTAATTGAGAGAGAGAGTGTGTGTGCGTGTGTGTGTGCGTGTGTGTCTAAAATGCCGTTTCCCACGCTCTTTTCCCCCCCAGCGAAGAAACAAGGGCAGAACGGGATTATCTCCTGCATCGCGTTCAGCCCGACGCAACCCCTCTACGCCTGCGCCTCGTACGCGAAGACCATCGGCCTCTACTCCCGCGTCGAGGGGGACCCCTTGGCGATCCTCGTAGGGCACCGTGGAGGCGTCACCCACGCCGTCTTCTCCCCGGACGGCGTTTACCTCTTTACCGGCGGTCGTATGGTGAGACCCGAGGTCCCGGCACGGCAGGTGTCGGTCTCTCGAACCCGGTTCCGAGGTTTGTGGCTGGTTGGGGGACGGGAGAAGGTAGGTGGGCGCGTCCCTCCTCCTTTTTTTAAAAGCCGTCTCAATCCCTCCGGCCAGGACGCCGAGATTCTTTGCTGGGACCTCCGGCAGCCGGGCGAAATCGTCTTCTCGTTCCCCCGCACGGTGTCCACCAACCAGAGGATGTATTTTGATCTGGATCCGTAAGTGATCGTCCTGAGGAGATTTCTACCCCCCACCCCACCCCACCCCCTCCTGTCCTGGTGGAGGTGGTTTTCTTCTTGGGGGGGGGGGAGTGCGTGGGGGTGAGGGTGTCTCTGAGCTGGGAGGTTGGGTTGCAGACATTTCGTGACCTGGCTAGGGAACGGCATCCATGCTAGAAGGGAGTGGGGTTAAGTGGAGGAGAGGAGAAGCAGAATGGGGGGGGGGGTAGAGGAGGATGAGGAGGAGAAGACAATGAGGAGAGGAAGAGGAGGAGGAAAGTAGGATGAGGAGAGGGAAGGAGCAGGGGAGGAGGAAGGGGAGAAGGAGTGGGAGGATGGGAGGAAGAAGAAGGGAGGAGAAAGAGGAGCAGGAGAGGAAGTTGATGAAGAAGGAGGAGGAAGTTAGGCGAAAGGGGAGAAGGAAGAAGGGGAGGAGAAAGGGGAGGAGCAGGGGAGGAGGAAGGGGAGAAGAAGTGGGAGGATGGGAGGAGGAAGGAGGAAGAGGAGCAGGAGGGGAAGGTGATGGAAGGAGGAGGAGGAAGTTAGGCAAAAGGGAAGAAGGAAGAGGGGGATAGGAGAAGGAGGGAAAGGAACAGGGTAGGAGGAAGGGGAGAAGGAAGAGGGGGATAAGAGAAAGAGGAGGGGGAGGGGAAGAGGAGAAAGGAAAAGGAAAAGTGGGGGGGGAGGATAGGAGGAAGGGGAGAAGGAAGAGGGGGATAGGAGGATAGGAGGAAGAGGAGGACTAAAGGAGGAAGAGGGGAAGGAGGGGAGGACGATGATAGGAAAAGGAGGAGATGGGGGGGGGAGGATAGGAGGAAGAGGAGGGGGAGCAGGAGGGGAAAGAAGAAATTGATCTTGCAGACGTTTCGTGACCCAGCTAGGTTACCCCATCAGGGCTACAAACAGACCAGCACACACAACCATCCAGCCACTGACACTCAGACAAGCAGGGATTAACCCCAAGCAGGAAACAATACCCTCCTAAAAGAACTACTGAGAAGAAAACCACACCCCGGCCAACACGGGCAAGGCCAGCTAGTCTACATCAACAGGCTTCTGACCCGATGCCGATCCCAACTAGCTCCCTGGTTTCAGGGAGATGAAGTGCCGGAAAAGACGCCTAGAGAGCGGTTGGAGGGCCACCCGCTCCGGACCTGACTGAACACTATTGCAGTCCTATATTAGGACCTATTTAGTGGCGATACAGGCGGCAAAGCGTTCTCATTTTTCTGCCCTTATTGCGTCTGCAGGAAACCGCCCAGCTGCCCTTTTTAGGGTGACCCGCTCTCTCTTAGAAGTGGGAACGCGGGAGGATCCTCTGCAGGGACGGGCTGAGGACTTTTCGAATTTCCTGCTGGACAAAATCACTCAGATCCAGGATGGGTTGGACTCTGACTGGGCGGGGGATTGGGGGCGGAATTCGGGGAGGGAGTTTGGGGGGAGTTTGATCCCGTTTCCCTCGAGGACGTGGACAGGATGTTGGAGGGATTTAATGCTACCACCTGTTTATTGGACCCGTGCCCCTCCTGGCTGGTACTGGCCACTCGGGAGGTGACACAAGGTTGGTTCCAGGGTATTAACGCTTCCTTGAGTGAGGGATATCTGCCCGCCGCCTTGAAAGAGGCAGTGGTGAGATCCCTCCTCAAGAAACCGTCTCTGGACCCAACTTTGTTATCTAATAATCGTCCCGTCTCCAACCTCTGTTTTGTGGCGAAGGTTGTTGAGAGTGTGGTGGCACGACAGCTCCCCCAGCACCTGGATGAAGCTGTCTATTTGGATCCACGCCAATCGGGCTTCAGGCCCGGGCACAGCACGGAGACGGCATTGGTCACATTGGTGGATGATCTCTGGAGGGCCCGTGACAGAGGTTATTCCTCTGTCCTGGTCTCTTAGATCTCTCGGCGGCTTTCGATACTGTCGACCACAATATCCTATTGTGGCGGCTGGAGGGGTTGGGAGTGGGAGGCACCGTGTTGCAGGTGGTTCTCCTCCTTCCTCTCCGGACCGTTCGCAATTTGTGTTGGCAGGGGGGCAGAAATCGGCCCCGAGGCCCCTGATCTGTGGGGTTCCTCAGGGGTCGGTGCTCTCGCCCTTACTGTTCAACATTTATGTGAAGCCGTTGGGTGAGATCATCCGTGGCTTTGGGGTAGCGTTTCATCAGTACGCTGATGATACTCAGCTGTACTTTTCTACCCCAGGCCACCCCAACGAAGCCGTCAAAGTGATGACCCGGTGCCTGGAGGCTGTGCGGGGTTGGATGGGGCGGAACAGGCTTCAGCTCAACCCAGCTAAGACCGAATGGCTGTGCTTTCCGGCGCCCCGATACAGGCAGCTAGTTCCATCGCTGACTGGGGGAGGAAATTCTGGCCCCCACGGAGAAGGGCACGCAATCTGGGTGTCCTCCTGGACGTACTGGCTGTCGTTATAAGACCATATAGCGGCCGTCGCCAGGGGGGCTTTTTGTCAGGTCCTTAGGATCTACCAGTTGCGGCCCTTTCTGGATCGGGATGCACTTCGCACGGTCACTTCTGCCTTCGTCATCTCCCGCCTAGACTATGCCAATGCTCTCTACATGGGGCTTCCCTTGAAGAGCACCCGGAGGCTCCAGTTGGTGCAGAACGCGGCCGCGCGGATGGTTTTGGGGGCTCCTCGGAGCTCCCATGTTATGCCACTTTTGTGTGAGCTGCATTGGCTCCTGTGGCCTTCCGGATGCGATTCAAGGTATTGGTGACGATCTTTAAAGCACTCCATGGCTTGGGACCTGGGTATTTATGGGACCGCCTACTGCCATCATCGATCTCCCGTCACCCAGTGCGCTCCCATAGGGTGAGCCTCCTTGGGGTGCCGCTGGCTGGACGGCTGGCGACCCCAAGGGTACAGGCCTTCTCCTTGGGGGCACCCTCCCTCTGGAATGAGCTACCCTCGGAGATGAGGACCATCCCTGACCGTTTGGCCTTCCGGCACGCGTTGAAAACATACCTATTTCATCAAGCCGGTCTGGCCTAGGGTTTTTTGGGTTAATTTGGTTTTAATGGGTTTTAATCTTTTATATTCTTGATTGAATTTTATTTGGAGCCACTATATTTAATCTTTTTAATTGTTTTTTAAATATTGTATTTATATCATATTTTAACTTTGGCTGTACACCGCCTCGAGTCCCGCAAGGGAGAGGGGCGGTATAGAAAACTAATTAAATAAATAAATAAATAAAAAACCTCACTCCCTTCTAGCGCTGATGATGTTACCTAGTTGGGTCATAAGATGTCTGCTTTCTTGCTTAGCGACGGTGTTTTGGGGGCTCCCAGTTTGGCCGTAAGTTGAGGTCTAGCTGTATTTCAAGCCAATTTCCTGTGCTTCTCTCCTCCCCCCCAAACAGGAGTGGACGGTATTTGCTGAGTGGCAACACCAGTGGCCGGATTACAGTCTGGGACACCAGCCAGCCTCCCCCTGCTGACCCCCCGGCTCTGTTGCAGCCCGTCCTGCAGTTCCAGGCCGTGGGAGATTGTGTGAATGGGATCAGGTACGAATTCTGCTGGGGTTCGAACTGGGTTCTATAATCCCACAGGGGTTTGTGGGGGGAGAAGTGACCTCTGAAGCTTTTAGAGTGTGTATCGGGGTATCAGTACCCCTGCTTCCCCTCCCCCTGGGACGGTGCTGCTCCCCAAATACCGTGTTTCCCCAAAATAATATTAATTTTTGCCAGTTAGGTCTTCTTTTCAGGGAAATACGGTGCTAAATGCACCCATCTGGCTGACCATCTTAACTGGGTCTTATTTTCGGGGTAGGGCTTATATCCGGGGGAGGGGGAAATCATGCTAGGGTTTATTTTCCAATTGGGTCTTATTTTCTGAGGAAGATGGAAAGCAGAGAAGACCCGGTTTGAACCAACTTCCTCGGCTCTCTGGTTTCCTAGCAAGCACAGCTAAAGAATCCTGGGAGTTGAAGTCTCAACTTGTCAGGAAGAGCCCAATGGCTGTGCTCGAAAGGGATTCTGGGAGTTGGAGTCTACCATGTGCCAGCTGGGGAGAAAGAAAACAGTTATTGGAAGCTGCCAAAGGTTGCCGGGTGACAAGAAAAGGAGCAGATATATCGTATTTATATAAAAGCAAAAGGCCCCTCACGCATCATCACAAAATCTCCAGAACCGTCAAGCCTACAAACTTGAAATTTGGACGTATGTTTCTCTTGGTTTCTAGGGGCTCACTAAGAAAGGATTTTTCCAAATGACTTATCAGAGCATTTAGAGTATTTCCTATATTATTATTGTTGTTATTATTAACAAATTCTGATGCTAAGGAGTTCCACTCCCCCTCCCCACCTGAAAAGAAATCTCTTCCAAATGCAGAAAACACAGGCAGAGGAGTTTCAGTTTCAGTTTCACAGCACAGAACAGTTGAGCTAAGCCACGCCCAGGCTCCTTGCTGCCTCCTTCTTGTTCACACGGCAAATTCAGTTTCCAAACAACCCTCAACTCTCACACACTGACAGGACACTAGCCAGATGAATACCGACAAATGCTGGTAGGCAGAGGCAGAATTTTCCCACCCACCCCCTTATTTTCCTCCCCAAAAATTAAGCCCGACCACATAGGTTTGTAACGAAGCACGGATATCAAACTACTAAATAGATATATAAATAAATAGATAAATAGCTCAGTTCTGATATTCCGAAGGAGAGAATCTGCTGCCCTTTGTACCACCTGCGTGTCCTCTGAGTGCCCCATAGATCCCTTATGCGCCCTCTCATGACCCCTATGTGTGTGCTGTGTGCCACTTAGTGGGCCCCCATGCACAGTACTGTTTGAACAGCGTCCTCAGCTCTGTTCTCTCCTAATGAGTTGGACTTCCACTCCCAGAATCCTTAGCTGTGCTCGAAAGGGATTCTGGGAGTTGAAGTTCACCACGGGCCAGCTTTGGAGAAGGAAAACGGTTCTTGTAAACCACTTAAGGTCGCTTGGTGGTGACATGGGAACCATATAAATTTAATAAAGGATAGGGTAGGGATAGGGTTAGGGTTAGAATAGATAATAAAGTATAGAATAGTATAGTGTGGAGTAGAACGGAACAGAGCAGAACAACAGAATAGAATGAATAATAAAATATAGAATAGAATTGGAATGAAACAACAGAATAGAATAGAATTAAAGAATAGAATAGAAAATAGAATATAATACAGTATAGAACACAACACAGAACAAAATTCAGAATAGAACAGAATAGAATAGAATTAAAGAATAGAACAGAATTAAAGAATAGAATAGAACAGAACAGAATATAGAATACAGTATAGAGCAGAACGGAACGGAACAGAATTAGAATTGAACTGTAGAAAAGAATAGAATGTAGAATATAATACAGTACCGAATAGAACAGAACAAAATGGAACAGAATAGAATTCGAATTGAATTGAATTGTAGAATAGAATAGAATTAGAAGAGACTGAATTATAAAAAAAATATAGTATTAGAACAGAAGAGAAAGGAAGAGAAAAACTTAGAATTGGAATAGAATAGAATTAATTAAGAAGAAGAATAGAATCAAAAATAGGAAATAAAATAAGTAAAATAAAGGTTTTCGGTTCCACTTAGGCAATGGACCTTTCTCCCATCCTCTGGATCTGTAGCAGAGCCCCCCTCCCCCCCCATCCCTGTGTGGTATTAATGTTGCTTCTGGTGCTTATTCAGCCTCTTTCTAATAGCTCCTCCGGCTGCGGTCCAGAAGAGTAGACCAGGCATTCCAGATGTGGCTACTCGGGGCAGCTGTGCCAACCCTGATTCCTCCTAATCTTCCCTCCCTCTTCCTTTCAGCCTCCACCCCAGCCTCCCTTTGTTGGCCACGACCTCTGGCCAGCGCCAGTTTCCCGACCTGCTGGACAGCGGAGACGACGAGGTGGAAGAAGGAGGGGACCATCCCGCCACCCCTCCTCGGGCCCGGGGCGACAATGCCCTCCGGCTGTGGTGGTGCTCCGCGCCGTCGGGAGTCGAAGGGGCTGTTTCCTAGCCTGAGAAAACCAGGCTCGAATTGTGGCCTCTTCTGTGGCATATGCGAGGAGCCAAACGAGAATCGTGGCACACCTGTGGTCGGGCCGCCCCTGGTTGCGCAGAGCCGGGCGCATGACCATGACTACCAGACGTGATATAAATCCTTCCACACGGACGGGAGACCTTGAGGACAGGAGCTTGTGCTGGAGACACAACCACAAAGGGGCATTTCAGGGAGTAGAAAGCTCCAAGGAGATCTTGGGAGACGCTCCAAATCTTTCTTCTTGGTCTCCTTTCCTTTTTGATCCAAATTAGGGTATTGGGGTTTTTTCCCCCACAGGTTTCTTTTCCCAGAATTCCTCGCTCCTCTGATGTAACTGTCCAACTACAGATTTTTATCAGGCTGGAAGAGTTGCCAGGCCGATATCTTTTAAATGCCACGCTGTAGCAGCAGGAAATCAAGAACAGATCTTCACCCTAATGAATTGAACAAATTGTCTCCTGCAAAACCCCACTTCCCTTTCGCTCTTTATTCCCTATGGGAGGGGCTGTTCACTGTCCACCTGTGCCTTTACTCCCAAGTCAACCCTTCTTCCTTAGCTTCCCTTCTGGCAGCTCTGTGCATGAGCACACTGGGAACAGGCTGCAGCTGTTCTTCTTCCACACTGATCTCCGACTCTTGAAGGCAGCTGATGACTGTCGGATGGCCTCCGACGCAGAGCACTCCTCAGTGCCTTCCTCAACCTCCAGGACTGGCCTCATGACCCTCCCCAACCTCCTCACTGTCCGAGAACAATATCAGTGTTTTTTTCCGGCTTTGCCCAACCAATGAACTTCAGCCCTGAAGGCTTCCTGCAGATTTAAGCCGAAATAAATTCCTTCTTTCCAAGACATATTTTCATATGGGGGGGGGGGGGGAAACACGGGACTTACATCTTTTTAACGAGAGATTGAGCAAAAGGTTCTTCCGTAGGATATGTTCCGTTTGACGTCTTCCTCACCAAGCCAATCCCAAACTCAGCAAGTCTTCAATAAATTGGGAAGTCTTTTTAATTTGTTATTAGTTTATTGATTTGTACCCTGCTTTTATTACTTTTGCGAATAAGATGGCAAACATATCCAAAACACATTCCTCCTCCTGTTTTCCCAACAACAACCCTGTGAGGTGTGCTGGGCTGAGAGGGAAGGATTGGCTCACCCAGTCTCATGCCTAAGGTAGGACTAGAACTCACAGTCACATTGGCCCAAAGTCACCAGCTGGTTTACATGCCTAAGGTAGGACTAGAACTCATTGTTACCTGGTGATTGGCCCAAAGTCACCAGCTGACATATCTAAGGTGGGACTAGAACTCCCAGTCTCCTGGTGTTTGGCCGAAAGCCACTCAGCCAACTGACATGTCTAAGGCGGGACTAGAGCTCCCAGTCTCCTGGTGGTTGGCTAAAGCCACCCAGCCAGCTTTCATGCCTAAGGCGGGACTAGAACTCCCAGTCACCTGTGATTGGCCCAAAGTCACCAGCCGACATGTCTAAGGTGGGACTAGAATTCCCAGTCATGTGATGATTGGCCCAAAGTCATCCAGTCAGCTTTCATACCTGGGGTAGGACTAGAACTCATTGTCACCTGGTGATTGACCCAGAGTCACCCACCGGGCTTTTGTGACTAAGGAAGGACTAGAACTCACTGTCTCCTGGTGGTTGGCCCAAAGTCACTTTTTCTTCAGAATCTGTTTTCAAACAATTGTTAAGTGATTGGTCGTAAGTCAAGGCCTACCTGTGGTGCAGGACTGCAATCACACACAGCCATACAAACCACGCGGCCCACTAAAGCAACTGGACCTGGCTGGGCTACTTTTGGATAATGACTCTAGTTAGTTCAACCCTGCCAGAAGAGAGGAGCGTAATGCTCACTACCTGCCACAAGGGGGCAAATTCCAGGATCCCTAATCCCCAGTATCACGTGTTTCAAAATCCAGGTGCTTAGCAGCTGACTCCTATTTACAACAGCCGCCGATTCACTTTAACAACCATGTAGCTAACCACGACAGGGATCCACTTCGCGGTGGCGGCAAGAAAGGTGGTAAAATGGGGCAGAATTCACTTGATAGCTGTTCTCACTTAGCAACAGAGACTTTGGGCCTCCATTGCGGTCGAAAGTCAAGGATCACCTGGAAAGGCAGGTAACCGTAGACTCATTCAGCGGTTTGTTTCAAACTTTCTGCCTAGTTATGGAAAGTGTCCGAAATAGCGATGGAAGGCTTCGTAGAAAGAGAAGCGGTTTAAATCTATAGCAGCAGAATTTTTTTAAAAAAAAAAAAACCAGGAGGGAAAAAAATTATGCAAAAGCTAAAGTTTTCCTGAGTTATAAAACGCAAAACTCACAAAAAACTTTTGGTTTTGGATAAACTCGGAAAAGGGGCATCCTTGTATTCTCTGATTTAAACTCCGATTTGCAGGTCACCCTCGTTTAAACGACCATTGAGCCCCAAAATGTCCACGGCTAAAAGCAAGATGCTGATTAAATGAATGTTTTCCCCCTTTTACCTTGGTCCTTGACACCGTAGTTAACCATCTACGAAACAGTTGAGCAAACCGGTACGCTGAGTTTGCACCGCTGACAAGCAGGGCTATCCGAGCTCCAGGTTTATGGAGAGAGTTGGGGCTGGGGGGAGAGGTCAGGGGTGGGCTTCAAAAATTTTAGCAACCGGTTCTTTTCCTAGTTGCTGGGTGGGTGTGGCCATGGTGGGTGTGGCTTAGTCAGCCTCCTACACCATGGCAGAGGGTGGGGCATTTTCGCCCTCCTCAGGCTCCGGAGCCCCTCTGGAGGCCAGAAACGGGCTCATTTCTGGCCTCCGGGAGATCCTTTTCACCCTCCCCGAGCTTCCACGTGGGCCCTGCACTTATGTGACATCCAAAATGGGCCACCTGGAGACTCCTGAGAGGCGGGAGGACGGGTCAGCCAGGGGTGGGATTTGCCGAACCGGTCATTTAAAAAAATGATAAAATTAGCAACCGGTTTGTTTGAACCGTAGCAAACCAGTAGCAGCCCAGCTCCTGGGAGGGGTTCTCCCAAAACTAAGGACCCCCTCCCTTTTTAAAATGTCCTCTACAAGTTGTGATAGACACCAATGCCGCTCCTTTCATCTTGCAAACCCCACCCCAAGAAAGAACACCTGGCAGCCTTTGTAGCCCCCCAATTTAATCCACCCAATCAGAATTTGGGTCTGAATCTCCTCTTCCCCCATCCGAAGCCCCCTTAGTTCCTCGCTCACGGCCCCGGATGGATGCTTGCTTTTGGAGAGACAGTTGCTTAGCAACCGGATAAACTGAGAATGAGGGTCTGGCGTCTTGAAGCATCTGAAGGGGTTTCTTTTATTTTCTTTATACAGAGAAACCCCCAAACTGGGGAGGGGTCAGACCTGACTGGGGGACCTCCTGCCCGCCCCCCCAAGTAGGATTTCTCTTGCCCTTGTGTGGTTTTGTGGCAGCTTGAGTTTTGGGTATCTCCTGTGGGTTCCTGATTTAGAGGTGGGCCTTGGTGAAGGGGAGAGGGGGGGGTCTTTGGGGGAAAGGGGGGCTCAGCTTCAGGAGATTTAGCAGAAACCTGGTCTGGAGGATTGTATGAACGGAGGAGAGGGATTATTTCAGGAAGGGGGTTAGGTTGGTGGTGGAAATTTGGTTTGGAGAGCACCAAGGAACTCATAGTCCTCCTCCTCCTCTTCTTCCCCCTCCTCCTCCTACTTGCTCCACTCCAAAAACTCCCCTCCTTTCTAGCACTGATGATATTACCTAGTTGGGTCATGAAATGTCTGCAGGGAAACCATCAAGCTCAGAGAGCAGCAAGGCCCCTACAATCCTCCTCTTCACCTTCACCTTCCTCCTCCTCCTCCTCCTCCTTTCCCCCCAAACCTCACTTTGGGTTTGCAAATTGTGCAAACAAACCCCCATTAGATTAGGCTAGATTCACAGAGTCGGGAAGGGACCTTGTAGGTCATCTAGTCCAACCCCCGCCCAAGCAGGAGACCCTACACCATTTTCTGACAAATGGCAGTTCATCCTCTTCTTCCTGTTGTGCATATTGACACAACTGCGCCCTGTGTGAAAATACTCTGTGTGTATTTTCAGACTTCATAGAAATTGTAAACAGGACCGATAAAAGTACAATGGTTGTGAAGATATGGAAATTTTGAAAAGGAAATGAAGTAGAATTAGAAATGAATGAGGAAAATATAAAATAAACTCAAGGGAGGTATTTGAGTAAAAACAAATAGAGAATATATAAAGTAATGATAAGATAAGAAACTAAATATGAAAGTGAACATGTAACTGAAATTATATCTATATGGAGAATGTGAAAACCTGGAACTATGCTGTCTGCTAAAAAAATATGTTTTATTTTTCTTTTCGTTTTGTGAAAACCCAAATAAAATTGTTTTTTTTAAAAAGACTTTGTAGACCCCCCTCCTGAGACCCTCCCCCTAAATTATGGGTCTCCCAACTTAACCACTTTAAGATTTGTGCACTTCAATTCCCAGAATTCCCCAGCCAGTGTTTTGCACCCCCCCCAAGGCTGTCATAATGTTGAGTGGTCATTAAACGAATGACTGTTAAGAATATAGAATGAGGCCTTCTGTGTTCTTCTCCTGGTGCTACACCTCTGCTCTTGAGTTAGTTCTGAGCAAGGTGAAACAAGCCAGCATTCAACGTTACTTTGCTTGACGCCTTCGCCCCCCCCAAAATATCGGGGTCTCCTTTTTCTTTGTTCCTGCAATCACAGGCTGTCTTTTCCTCTTGTGGCCTCTAGGTGGCGTCCTTCTCTCTCTCTCTCTCTCTCTCTCTCTCGTTCACCTCGGTGGCTTAGATTAGATGAACAAGAGTTGGAAGGGACCTTGTAGGTCATCTAGTCCAACCTCCCACCCAAGCGGGAGAGCCTACACCATTTCTGACAGAGGGCAATCCAGTCTCTTCTGGAAAGCCTCCAGGGATGAAGCTCCCACAACTTCTGAAGGCAACTTCTGGTCCAATGAATATAAAATACCAAAGTTTATTTATTTAATTTATTTATTTGATTTGTCAAATGCTTATAAGATAATAGGTATAAGTAAAAACATAGTTATGAATACATGAAATGGGTACATATAAAAAAAATAAAAGAAACAATAGGACAGGGATGGTTAGGCACTTTGGTGCACTTATGCACGCCCCCTGCAGACCTCTTAGGAAAACGGCAAATTCAATAGTAGACAGTCTAAGGTTAAAGTTTTTGGTGTTTGGGGAAAAAACCACAGAGTCAGGTAGAGTATTCCAGACACTGACCACTCTGTTGCTGAAGTCGTATTTCCTGCAATCAAGTTTGGTGCGGTTAACCTTAAGTTTGTATCATTTGCTCTTGTGTTGTTATGGTTGAAGCTGAAGTATTCATTGACAGGTAAGTCATTGCAATGTATGATTTTATATACTATACTTAGATTGGACTGAAGGCGGCCTAGTTCTAGATTTTCTAGGTCTAGAATTTCAAGTCTGGTGGCATAAGGTATTCTGCAACGAGTAGAGGAGTGGGAAACTCTTTTTGTGAAATATTTCTGGATTTTCTCAACTGTGCTAATATCAGATACGTAATGCGGGTTCCAGACTGATGAGCTGTATTCGAATATTGGTCTAGCAAATGTTTTGTATGCTCTAGTTATTAGTGTGATATTACCAGAGAAAAAGCTACATAGGATTAGGTTAACAACTCTTAATGCCTTTTTGGCTATGTAGTTACAGTGGACTCTAGCACTTAGGTCATTAGAGATGAGTATTCCAAGATCCTTGACAGAGTTTGCGATCATCAACAAGGTCTTGACTATTCAGCCTGTATTTTATTTACTGATTTTTTTTGCCAATATGTAAGACAGAGCATTTGTTTGTTGAGATTTGAGGTTGCCATTTGTTTGACCATTCTGATACATAGTCAAGATCTTTTTGAAGAGTAGCAGTATTGTTTGTGATATTGAACAGTTTTACATCATCAGCAAAGAGAACGCAGTTGCTCTTGATATGATCACAGAGGTCATTTATGTAGAGTATGAAGAGAGTTGGTCCTAGAACACTGCTTTGGGGGACACCACTGTTAACAGGTACATAATTTGATAGGACATTCCCAATTTTGACCATTTGTTGTCTGTTTGACAGGAATGCTTCTATCCAGTTATGCAGGTGTCCAGAGATACCATAAGATTTTAGTTTTAGGAGTAGTTTGTCGTGTACCACTGAATCAAAGGCTTTACAGAAGACTATGTAGATTGCATTGGAAGGGACCTTGTAGGTCATCTAGTCCAACCTCTGCCCAAGCAGGAGACCCCACCCCATTTCTGACAGAGGGCAATCTAGCCTCTTCTTGAAAGCCTCCAGGGATAAGACTCCTACAATCTCCCATCAACATCAAAACCCACCATTAACAGATTATCAGAGTTGGAAGGGCCCTTGGAGGTCATCGAGTCCAACCCTCCGCCCAAGCAGGAGACCCCACACCATTTCTGACAAGTGGCAATTCAGCCTCTTCTTGAAAGCCTCCAGAAACAACAACAACAACAAAAAAGGAATTGATTGTAAATTTGATAACAGCAGCTAGATTAGTGATGGCTAAATATTGGGGACGAAATTGGGATTATTCAAAGAAATGAATGATATAATAATAGACTGGACTGCCCTCTGTCAGAAATGATGTAGGTAGGGTCTCCTGCTTGGGCGGCGGGGTGGGGTGGGGTTGGGCTAGATGACCTACAAGGTCCTTTCTTACTCTGTTCATCTGTGTCTGTAATGAAATTCGGAGTATGGCAACAAATGATAAATTAACAACAGAAATTATATTTAGAAAAGGGATGATGAAAGTAAACGATTCTAATGAAATAGGAGGAGATTTTATAAAAACAGTGTTGGTAGAAGGCAAAGGGAATATATGTATTATGTTTGTATTATTTGTATTCAAGATTTAAAAAATATTATTTTTTTTTTAAAAAAGTGGAAATCCATGAGGACTAGTAATGTGAGGACGATAAACTGTTTTGAAAGTGGATCTGAAAGGGCCCCTCATCCACTCCCCCATCCTGGAGGGCAACTGGCTCTTGTTTTCTGGGGTCATAATAAATTATGGTTTTTCTGACCTGTGTTCAGCAATGGATTTATTTATTTATTTTTTAGCTTTTCCAGAGCTTTAACTCTTTGGGGGATAGTTTGAACCTTGATCGGTTTACCAGGCGCGCTCCGGAGAGATGCATGCATGAAATGGCTGGCTCTATTTCCAGAAATTTTAAGCCAGGTGGACTCCAACTCCCAGAATTCCCTGGCACGAATGCATTCCTTTCTATGTCTATAACCCAATTGTGGACCGCTTACTCTCTTAACAATCCTTTCCTCTGCAGTCTCTCTGCTCTAAGGGATAGGAGGGGGAAAAAAATAACAACAACAGGCATGGCTAGCTGGGGAATTCTGGGAGTTGAAGTTCACTTCTCTTAAAACCACCAAGGAGGAGAAACACTGTTTACTCTAAGGTTCAGCCTTGCAGACATTATCAAGACAAGTCTCGAACCCTTGCAAAAAACACATTTTAAGATTCAGCCTTCCAGGCATTTTGCAAAAATCTCATGTTAAGTGGGACATTCTCCTCCTTCCACACACACCTCCAACAGCCACCCTGCGAGGGAAGAAACCCCCAATTCCCCCCTTGTGTGGGGCCAAGCAAGAAATCTGGGATTACCAGTCCAGCCTAAACACTTTCCGCCATGGGTAGCATGGCCTCTATTAATTGGTTCTAATTAATTGAATCTTTAAGTTGAATGAAATGAAGCACTAATAACTAACCCGCCCTTCTTGGAAAACCCACAAGGGAATGCAAGATACCGATTGGAGTTTCCCAGGCTTGTACTGTGTTTCCCCGAAAATAAGACCCTGTTTTATATACACTGCCTGGGTGTAGCCAACTCTTCATTGTCACCCTTGACCCTGGTTTCCCCCCCACCCCTTGGGTGTATCACAATTCATATCCTCCAATGGGACACATCCATAGCCCAGAGTCATCAATCATGCTCTTCAGTTAGAGATTTGCACGGCAGAAACTTCAGTCACCTAGTTACTATCTCTGAAAATCTATGGATGGAATGCGCTTTTGGTTTCCAAGCTGCCGCACTGAACTTTCAAACCCCTTTCTCCCCTTTCTGTTGGCAACTCTAAAAAGACGATAGGAATTTCTATTTCTATTATATGCAAAACACGAAAATATAGGACAGGAGCGAGTGGTTGGAAGAACCAGTTCTCCTGAACCGTGATGAACCACTAAAAGTCCAGCCCTAATTATTTTTTTCTCACTTTGTTGAAATCAAGGTATATTACATCAACCACATTCCCAATGTCTATTAAGCAAGTTACCCTGTATTCCGTTACTCCCTTATTCTCTTCTTGCAAAAAAAACCCCTCTTTTTCTTGCCCCCCCAATCCTGGCTTCTGCTTTTGGAGGAGAAACCCGATCCTTCCTTAAATGTTTCCCCCCCCCCTAAAAAAAACCCTCACTCCGTGGAAAAATTCAGAATGTATACAGAACCAGGCGGAAAAAACACTCTCTCAGTAAGCCGAGCCCAGAAGGGTTACAAGAAAATATTTAGATTTTGCCGGCACTTCTCCCAGATCCCATTTCCAAAAACGTAAACATGGAGAAAGGCAGCTCTTTCTGGCGTTGAATGGAGACATGGCTGGAAAAAGAAAAAATGGTGAGGTGGGGTTTAGAAATCCTGAATTTCTGCCCCCTCTGCACGTGCTCAGAGGTTTTGGGGTTTTGGCTTCCCCGTTCCAGTTGGCTGAGATTCGAACTCGTGGTATAGGGGGAGTTGAGCTAAGCTTTGAGTTTTCCAGGATTGCCTTTGCAGCCAAAAACTGGATGGACAGCTTTGGCGGGTTTTCATCAATTTGCCAGGTATTTAATATAGGTAGTCCTCGACTTTCGACCATAAATTGAGCTCTGGTTGCTAAGCAAGACATTTGTTAAGGAAGTTTTGCCTTATTTTATGACCACAACTGGCCTTTATATTTCTTGCTGCAGTTAAGCGAATCGGTGCAATCCTTAAGTGAGTAACACTGTTGTTGAGTTTTGGCCCGTTTTATGACCTTTCTTGATGCAGTTATTCAGTGAATACTGCAGTCATTAAGTGAGTCACATAGTTGTTAACTGAATCAGCCTTCCCCGTTGACTTTACTTAGTCACAAAAGGGGATCGTGTGAGTCCTGTTTCTGTCTCTCTGTTTCTGTCTCTCTGTGTCTCTCTGTCTCTGTCTCTCTGTTTCTGTCTCTGTGTCTCCCTGTCTCTCTCTGTTTCTGTCTCTCTGTCTCTTTGTCTCTCTCTGTTTCTGTCTCTCTGTCTCTCTCTGTCTTTCTGTCTCTCTCTGTTT
>CM042840.1:146608000-146685500 GCA_023653725.1 Bungarus multicinctus | reverse complement strand
TATATAGCAAAAGAGACGCTTTTTCTGAACAGACCCCGGGGCTTGGCAAAAACAGGGAGTTTTTTTCACGATATGAAAGGCCCCGGCCTTTGCAAATTAACCTCCCTGACCCGAAGGCCTGCCGTGGTCAGGAATTGGCAGTTCCCAGAATCCCCTGCTGCTCCCGCCCCCACCCCCCTTTAGGAATTCTGGGAGCTGTAGTACTGGGCCATGCTGGTTAGAGCTACTGGCTGTGGGTTTAGCTCGGCGGTTCCCAGAATCCTCTGTGGGCAGTAATGTTACAAGGCTAGGGGTTCTGGGAGTTGCAGTTCCAGCACAGCTGGTTGGGGGACTAGGTGCAGTTCTAGCTTGACAGTTCCCAGAATCCCCAGCAACACGGACGTTCTACTGCTAGGGATTCTGGGAGCTGTAGTTTTGATCCTGCTGGTTAGAGCTACTAAATGTGGGTTTAGATTGGTGGTTCCTAGAATCCTCTGTGGGTAGGGATGTAACAAAGTTAGGGGTTCTGGGAGTTGTAGTTCTAGCACAGCTGGTTGAGGGACTCTGTGGGCAGGAATGTTACAATGCTGGGGGTTCTGGGAGTTGTAGTTCTAGCACAGCTGGTTGAGGGATTCTGTAGGCAGGGATGTTACAATGCTAGTAGTTCTGGGAGTTGTAGTTCCAGTACAGCTGGTTGAGGGACTCATTGGGCAGGGATGTTACAATGCTGGGGGTTCTGGGAGTTGTAGTTCCATCATAGCTGATTGAAGGACTCTGTGGGCAGTGATGTTATAATGCTGGGGGTTCTGGGAGTTGTAGTTCCAGCACAGCTGGTTGAGGCACTCTGTGGGCAGGGATGTTATAATGCTGGGGGTACTGGGAGTTGTAGTTCCAGCACAGCTGGTTGAGGGACTAGGTGTAGTTCTAGCTTGACCGTTCCCAGAATCCCCAGCTAGCCTGGATAGTCTCCTGGCTAAGAATTCTGGGAGTTGTAGTTCTAGCACAGCTAGTTGAGCGATAGTTCTGGCTTGGCAGTTCTCAGAATCCCCAGCTGGCACTGCTAGGGATTCTGGGAGTTGTAGTTCTAGCACAGCTGGTTAGAGACGCTCGCTGCTGGCCTAACTCGATGGTTCCCAGAATACTCTGCAAGCATGGCTGTTCTACTGCAAGGAATTCTGGGGCTTGTAGTTTTAGCACGGCTGAGTTAAGAAAAATTGAGGTTTTGACAAAGAGTTTTCTTAAACTCCCCGACTCCCATTGTTCCCCCTTTTCGGAGTGACGGCCCCACCCACCATCTTCGGGCCCGCCTCTCACCACAGCCACACACACCCAGGGCAATCCTAGTCACACAAGCCCATCCTGGCTTGTCTCTAACCTGGGTTTTTTTTCAGACACGCCCAAGACAGGCCACGCTACCTTCATTGAATGCCTGAAAAGCAGATTTTAATTTTTTTTAGCCTCTTTGTGCCCTGATGCCCTCCACTCTCTCTCTCTCTCTCTCTCTCTCTCTGTGTCTCTCTGAACAAGCCGGACATTCAACAGGTGCAGCTTCTGCCTGGGGGGGAGACCCCTCCCAAAGAAGAGCTCCAGAAAAGTTGAAGGACCCTCACCCCAAATTATTTTGCAGCCCCCTCCTCTTTCTCAAATCTTCCAAAGGTGGAACACACACAAATCACATCTGGCCAAGCTTGGAAACATCCAGATAACAATGACTTAAATTTGAGCAGGGGAGGGAGACACCCCCCCATTTTCTTCCCCCCCCTCCCTCCCCCCCCACCAAACCTGCCCTTCCTCAGCCTTTTTTTCTCTTTCTCTTCACCCCTTTCCCCTTCCTGACAATTCCGGCTATATTTAAAATATGCTGACGCCTTTAAAAGCAGTTATGCCATTAATCTCCCACCCTTCCATTCACCTGGAGGGGAAGGTGGGGGGAAGGATTTGGGGGAGAAAGAGAGAGGGAGAAAGAGAGAGAAGGCACCAAACAGCCTCCCTCCCACCCTCTTATTTTGTGTCTGCTTTAAATGTCCTTTTTGCTTTGAAAATTGCAATTGTCTTGCAAAAGGCGACGCCTCTCTCCCCATCTCCGATTTGACATTCTTGCAAAAGGGAGCTGTCTCGTTGTTGATTTTTTGGTTTATTTTTTTCTCTCCTCCTTCGGGGCTGTTCTCTTCCTCCTTTCCTTCCATTTCGGCTGAAGTTCTTTTTTCTCCCTCTCTCTCTTTTTCTCTTTCCTTCCTTCCCACCCCCCGCTCCTCTCCTCCCCCCCAAAACGGGGGGAAGCATCTCGGCTTCGATCCACGTTCCGTATCTTCTTTCATCTTCAGACTCCGGTTCCCTGGCGTTTGAGGAAACTAGCTCTTCATTCCGCTTTTTCGCGTTCACCAATTCTTCACTCCTCCCTTTCTCTCGGCCTCTTCTCCCCCCCCCCTCCTCCAAAAAAGAGAGAGAGAGAGAAAGAAAGAAAGAACAAGAAGGGAGCGGGGCTAGAGAGAGAAAAACCCTCCCTGATTCCTGATTTTCGTATTTTCTCTCTCTCTCTCTCTCTCTCTCTGTCTCTGTCTCTATTCCTCTGTCTCTGTCTCTGTCTCTCTCTCTCTCTCCCCGCATCATCTATCGTTGGAGTTTCTTCGTTGCTGGGGAAAGGGGGAAAAAAAGGAGGAGGAGGTCGCCGAGCCCCCAAATCAGAGCTGCGGAGGGATGGAAAAATAGAGGAGGGGGCTTGCAAATGAATTTCTCCTCCTCCTCCTCCTCTCTCTCCCCCTTTCTTCTTACACACTTTTCCACACCTCCCTGAGGATCTGGAAGCAGAGCGGCTGGAGGAGCTGACTGGATGAAATTTCTGCCTTTCTGTACTCGTTTCTTGGTTCACCTTTCTTTTCCTTTTTTCTTTCTTTCTTTCTTTCCTTCCTTCCTTCCTTCCTTCCTTCCTTCTTTCCTTCCTTCCTTCCTTCCTTCCTTCCTTCCTTCCTCTTACCGTCCTTTCTTTCCTTCCTTCCTTTCTTACCATCCCTTCCTTCCTTCCCTTCCTTCCTTCTTTCCTCTTTCTGTCTGTCTGTCTGTCTTTTCTTTTCTTTTCTTCCCAGCAGGAAGAGGAGGGGGGGGGGGAAATGCCCTACTTTTGGGCAAGTCTTTGCAAGTGATGCAAACTTTTTGCTTTGGCCCAGATCCTGGTGCAAAAGGGAGGATTTATAAAACTTTATTGACCCCGCCAGCGAGATCTAGTAGATTCTTTCCTTAAAAGAAAAGAAGAAGAAGAAGAAAGAACCTAAAAACTCTTCCCTCTTCTTCCCTCCCTCTTTCTTTCTCTCTCTCTCTTTTTTTTCTGCCTCTCTTTCTCCCTCCACAGATATATTTGGTATGCGCCTCTCTCTCTCTCTCTTGTCTCTCTGCTTCTATTTTCCCACCCTGCTCGCCAAAGAGGGGAATTCGGAATTGCCTCTTGAAAACCGGCGGGGGTGAGATTGTCCAAAGAAAGAAAGAGAGAGAGAGAGAGAGAAACAAAGCGAAAAAGAAGAAAGAAAAGGAAGAGAAAAAAGAAAGAAGGGGAAGGAGGAGGAGAGATCCGGAGAAAGGAGTTTGGTGCCTGCCGGCCTCCCCTGACTCTCGTTTTTTTTGCAGCGATGGCCTTTGAAAACTCTGGAGTTGGATTTTATATGGCTTTGCATCTCTGTTTTTGGGAACTCTTGTTCGTAGATGGATTCAGCCTGGAACCTATTTATTGGAACACTTCGAATAAAAAGTAAGCCTTTTTTCTCGGGCCTGGGAGAAAAAAAAAAAACCCAGGTATTGTCTGGGGAGGCAGCTTCAGGTGCTACACCTTGGGGTTGGGTTGGGGAAAATAATAATAATTATTATTATTATCATTATTTTAAAAAATGGCTTTTCTGCAACAAAAAATAGTCCAGTTGGGTGGATTGGCTTGGCTTTTTTTATTTTTTCTTCTTCTTTGCTTTGTGTTTAAACGGAATTTGGAAGCAGATGCTTTGAGCCAAGAGGAAGATGGGAGGTAGGGAAAATATCAGCTTTTGGAAATGCCCCTTGGGTTGTTTTTTTTTTTGGGGGGGGGGGAGAGGGGTGGAGTAGTGGGGAAGGTGGGCGCCCTGCTTTGGTTTGGGACGAAGTTAGAAGAGGATGAAGAAAGAGAAGTTTCTTTTCGGCAGTTTCCGGCCAGGCGTGAAAACCTGGACCCCACTTTTCCCTTCTCCAAACTTTTCCCAATCTCCATTTCCCCCCCCCCCCCCTCTACTTTGGGAGCAAAAGGAAAAAAAAAAAAACAGGGTGAGGAAAACATTGCCTTGGCTAAGACCTAGAAGGAAGGGGGTGCCCACAGACACAATTTTCTCCTTCTGTCTTCTTCTCTTCCCCCCCCCCCCCCAAAAAAAAAAAAAGTCTGATATATTCCGCCACCCCCCCCACCCCCACTCCTCTGTTTGGGCACCAATTTCAGCCTGTTGGTCAAGTCTCCTAGATTATGCCTGGGAAATATGACTTCTTGGACCACCGTATCTTCAAGTTGGCTGGCTGGCGAAAGTGTGTGCTTGTGTGTATGTGTGTCTCTGTGCGTGTGTCAACCTCATAATTCCTAAACTGGTTTTCTTGCAAGTTCAGTCTGGAATGTCAGCACTTTCTGCTGTGGGGTTTGCCTCATCTTGCTTTTTTGGTGTGTTTTTTGTTTTGTTTTGTTTCCAGTTTTGGCAATCGCAGAAAAAAAAAATATGAATGAACGAATGAATGAATGAAAATTAAAATAAAACCAGGGTCCCTTGAACCTTGGAGTAAAGCTCTGGATTAATTAACTTGGCTGAGGGCAGTGTACTTTTGACCGCAATGTGTTTGTGTGTGCATTTATGGCTTATTGAGAGGGGGGGAGGAAGGGAGAGGGGGAGAGAGAGAGAGAGAGAGAGACAAACACACACTCACAAACACACACAGAGGGCATCTCAAGGTAGGGGAGTGTGTGCCTGTGTGTGCCTCTTTTCTCTCTCTCTCTTTCTCTCTCTCTGTGCATCTGCTGGTGCTTCCCACTTTTGCGATGGGCTGGGTCTGTCTGGGTTGTAATTTTGCACTTACCTAGAGCCTGTGGCCGTTGTGATGATGATGTATGTGTGGTGTATGTGTGGTTCTCCTCCTCTCCTTGCACGAATTAAAATTGTGAAATCTGACACAATCCAGTTTGCTTTCTCTCTGTCTCTCTCTTTCTCTCTCTGCGTCTCCTTCCATTCAGGGCAGAGCCAATCTCTGCAAAGCCTTTGAAAATGGATTGGAACCGGATTAAGTGTAACTTCTTGCCTTGAAAAAGGAGTGTGTATGTGTGTGTGTGTGTGTGTGTGTGTGTGTGTGTGTGTGTCTTTGTGCAGGATGGGGTTGGAAGGTGGGATACCAAAAGAGAACTTTCTTTCCTTCTCCTTCCTGGTTTTTCAATCCGTTTTCACGCCTGCCAGTCACACTTCAACTCTGGATAATCCCGACACTTCTCTCTCTCTCTCTCTCTCTTACACACACACACACACACACACACACACACACACACACAAACACACTTACACGCTCCCCAGGAGTCCGGCCTGACTCCTCATCTGTTAACAATTGTGGCTCCAATAATCCCCCAACAACTTCTAAAACTCAAGTCCTCCCTTGCACACTTTTGAGAGAGAGAGAAGGGAGGCCGGAGGGGAGAGGCCGAAGCGAGTTAATTTGGGGTGATGTCATTTTTTTTTTTCCTCAGGGGAAGGGTCCCCGTGGAAAGAGGGGGAAGGGGGAAACGAGGGAGAAGAATTGGGGGTGTAGAGGGGAAGAGGCGAGCTTTGAGAGGGGCTGTCAGAAAAACCTCTCTTGCACATTAGAGGAGAGAAAGAGAAAGAGAGAAAGAGAGAGAGAGAGAGAGAAAACCACCCTGTGATTCATAAGTGCTACAATTTGCACGCTGTCGCTATGCAAGGCAACGATTCCTAGCAACAGGAATATATATATTAGAAGTAATGAGTCCTATTTGCCTAAATCACGCTGTGTATTTTGCTCCTGCCTGAATTCTGATGTTTTTGCTTCTCTTTCCCTCCTTTTAACCCTCTCTTCTACAAGGGGAAAAAAAATCTCTCCTGTTTCAGGTTTTTGGGGGCGTTGGGGTGAGGATACCCTGCCCCATCTTGAAAACCAGAGGGAGATCAATGGGTTGAGGGTCCAGAGGGAAGAATGACTTGAAGTCAAAGGGGGGAAACTGGACAGAATGGGAGACCCCTTGAGGGGGGTATTCCCCCTTATAATGGGGTGAACGAGGCTGCCCCTCCTGTGTTGGGTGTCGTCTTGCTTGGTGTGATCCAGAAAAATGTCAACGCTTCGCCCCTTGAAGGCCAACTTAGAGGAAGGGAAGAAGTTTCAGAAGTGGGGGGGAAATAAAATTGGGGTGCCCAAGGGGAAGAGCTGCAGGCCATCTCTGAGGTCCACCTCCACCATCCTTGGTTGCTACAACAGGGGGAAAAGGAGAATTCAGTCTTAGCTCTGGCCAATTTGTCTGTGGAAAAGTTGAGAAGCGAGAACCTTCGGGATGTGGGACCCGGTCGATTCTTCTCCTTCCAGCTCTCTCTCTCACAAGATGCGATGTGCCAATAGTCAGGTGGCACCTGTTGTGTGTTTTGAGGTATGGGTGTTGGACCTGTTGGTAGATGGACCTGTTTTTTTGGGGGGGGTCCCCTACTTGCTGGAGAAGTAGAACTTCAGTAGATTGATCAACATGTGCTTGAGTGGAATCCTTGGAAGCTCTCTAGAAGTTGGAAGTAAGATTTTCCCAAACAACGATACAAACTTCCTGTCCTGCCCACCTCGGTTTTAATTATTCCGTTGCAAGTTCTCTCATTATTTTCTTTGACAAGGCCGTGAATCCAGCCTGCGCTAATATGGAGATTTATTTAAATGCGATAAGTTAATGAGTCAATTAATTGGCTGACCTCCCTATCAGAAAGGGAAAACATCTTTCCGCGCAGAAGGTGACACTGAGACACGTGCCCAAGATGGTGGAAAGGAAAAAAGAAAAGAGGAATCAGTTGTGGTGATGTGGCAAAAACCCCGTGTGTGTGTGTGTGTATGTGTACAAGGATGAGTGAGCTCAGTGTGATGTTGTTTCCCCTCACATGAGTTGATGGCTAAGATATTCAGGGTGGTTGGGTTTGTTTTTCAGCACAAAAATGAGATGGTTTCCTTCATCATAAGTGGCATAAAAAACATCAGATTTGCCAAGGGGGACCTGGGATTTGAACAGGAATTGGTGACCAACTCAGCCCAATGCTTGAACGGTATTAAAAAAATTGGTGCCACAAATATTTCGTGTTAAAAAAGTCTGCCAATTATTTTGCGTTCAAGAAGTCTGCCACCAATATTTCATGTTTAAAAAGTCTGCCGCAAATATTTTGTGTTAAAAAAAAAAACCCACCACAAATATTTTGCGTTGAAAAAAACCATCCACAAATAATTTCGTGTTAAAATAAATCCACCCACAAATATTAAAAAAAAAAAAAAATCTGCCACAATTTTTTGAGAGTGTGTTTTGATGGGTGACCCGAAAACTACACGCGAGCGTCCTTCGTATCTTCACACGTTGTGGCAGGTGGCAATACTGTCTTTTGGAAGCTGGCGCATCCCGATCTCTCTGGCCACGAATGTGCACACTTCCCAAAAAAGGTTCTAAATATTAACTATCGCCCAGCCACATCAGAAACCAGTGAAGATGGAAGCTCTGATTGTGCAAGGAAAGCCTGGCGCCCCCCGTGTCTCATGTGTTGCACCTGTGCCATGCGCCTGAAAAAATAGGGCAGAGAT
Source organism: Bungarus multicinctus (assembly GCA_023653725.1). NCBI lineage: Eukaryota > Metazoa > Chordata > Lepidosauria > Squamata > Elapidae > Bungarus > Bungarus multicinctus. Next base: position 146,677,712 of record CM042840.1, on the reverse strand, counting down.
TTGGTTGCACAAACAAGGATGCCATCTTGACTTTTTTAAAAATAAAAAATAAAAATTGACAGATGCTCTCCTGACCCAGAATCCACCTTCTATCTTTCTCGACTTTACGATATTTCAATCGGGATTAATTCACACTAGAATAACCCTCGTTTGTACTCTGAATTTGGTCTCAAATTGGGTATGAAGCGAAAAGGATCTCTGTTCTGGTTGACGGATGTTTGTTCTGGTTTACGTTGGGGTCAAGAGAAGTTAGTCTGGCTTAATTCTCTTTTAATGTCTGGTTTTCAGCAAAATAAAGTCAAAATGAGGATTTGTTTGCAAAGTTTTAGCTCTGGATTCTGGAAAGAGGGACTTAAATCTAGATTTATCGGTCAAAAAGAAGAGAATTAAATCTCTCGTACGTCTGGTCATGTAACAATGGGTGTGAGGACCCCTCCCTGGTTTTCAAGCAAGAAAGCAACCCTTGAAAGAACCGTAATTTAAATGAACTAGAGGTAGTCCTTGACTTATGGCCAAAATGTTTGTTGCTAAGGAAGATGGTTGTTAAGCGAGTTTTGTTTCATTTGACAACAGTTGTCAAGGGAATCACTGTAGTTGTTAAGTTAGCGACACGGTTGTTAAGTGAATCCGGCTTCCCAATTGACACATTGGAAGGTCGCAAAAAGAGATCATGTGACCCTGGAATATGGTAACCGTCATAAATACGAGTCGGTTGCCAAGTGTCCGAATTTTGATCCTATGACCACAGGGATGGTGCAATGTTCATAAGTGTGAAAAACGGTCCTACATCAGTTTTTACAATGCCGTTGTAACTTGAAATGTCATTAAATGAACTGTTGTAATTTGAAGACTGTCTGTAATAATCTGACCTGATACAGATAGTCCTCCATTTAAAAACATTAACTTAGCAACCATTCAAAGTCACAATCATCTCCTTCTAATGACCCCATAATCCTTTACAGGACGGGCAATTGAATGGAGCCGAGTCTTTACTGGCCAGTTGCCCTTCCTGTCACCAGTGCAGAGTCATATTCGGCAGATATATTCTCATTGTGCCCAGAGAGAGAAATATTAGCCTCTACCTGGGATTGAACTCACAGCCTCCTGATTGTGAGGGGAGAGCTCCACCTCTAGGCCACCACACCACTCCTTCAAAGTCACAATGACCCTGAAAAAAAGTTACCTGTGATTGGTCTTCGTACTTATGATCGTGGTGTGATCAAAATTGGAACGTTTACCAACCAACATTTCTTTTACAATGGTCGCAGCCTCCCAGGGTCATGTGATCGCCCGTGATGACCTCCCCAGCCGGTTTCCAACATGCCATTCAACGGGAGGGGCAAAGCCAGATTCGCTTAACGACCATGCAATTCACTTAACAACTACAGCGATTCATCCCCAGGGCCGAAAAGGTTTTAAAATCAGGCGCAACTTGTTCGAGAGCTACAGTGGAAACTTTGGTCTCGGTTGCAGTCATAAGTAGAGGACTGGCTATATGGAAAACTTTCTAGAGTTTTCTCTACTGCTTTACTGCATAAAATTTTATAGTATTGCTTTACTGAATCAAATTTTGGAAAACTCCCGTTGGATGGCAACGCTTGGTTTACGCCTTGGGCCTCTGTTTTGCAAACCTCTTGTCAGCCTGTTGTTGCCCCTGCAATGTGTGACATACAAAGCTTGTCTGCAGCACAATTTGAAACAGGGGAGGCCCTGGGTGTGTTAAAAATTGTGTTGCCTTGCACTGTCGTTATCCTGTCCCTTTCGATCCTGTTGGTTTCCAGCTTTCTCTGCTGGCGTCCCATTTGTGGGGAGAGATCAGGGATGAGATTCAGCCGGTTTGGACTGATTCGGGCGAACTGGTTGTTAAACCTGCATCTGGTTCACTGAACCCGTATTTGAACTGACTGGCTGGCCCCTGACTGGCCCCTGACTGGCTGGCCCCACCTATCTCACCCCTTCCCTCCAAGGAGTCTCCATGCGGCCCTTTTTGGGTGCAGGGTCCGTGCGAAAAAACGGGCCAAACCAGAAGTTCCAGAAGTCAGGAAACGGGCCTGTTTCTGGCTTCCGGTGGGCCTCCAGAGCCTAGGGGAGGCCATTTTCGCCCTCCTAGAGACCCAAGAAAAGCCTTTGGATTCTGGGGAAGGCAAAAAATGGCCCTCCCAGAAATTCCGGTAGGCCACGCCCACCATAGCCACGCCCACCCAGCACCCTCCCTTTGGAACGAATTACCCCCGGAGATGAGGATGATCCCTGACCTTCCGGCGCGCATTGAAAACTTATTTATTTCATCATGCCGGTTTGGCCTAGGGGTTTTTAGAAGTTTTTAGGATTTTAATCTGGTTTTTATCTAGTTTGGCTTTTAAACTTCTTATAAATTTCAGCCTTTTATATTTGGTTTTTTAACTGTTCTTAATTTTGTATTATCCTCTGTATTTTAATTTGGCTGTGCGCCGCCCTGAGTCCTGTCAGGGAAATAGGGCGGTATATAAGTACAATAAATAAATAAATAAATTTTTGAATCCCACCCCTAGTAGAGACCAAAAAGAGCCTTTCTGTTTTATGGTCAGGTAAGTCCTCGATTTACAACAGTCCCTTGCGTGACTCATCCAAAGTCACCACAGTGCTGAGAAACAACTGTTTTTCACTTACGACGGTTGCAATATCCCATCCCTGGGGTCATGTAACTTCAGGCGCTTGGTATCTCATTTGTATTTATGACGGTCATTGCCCCCACCCCACCCCACCCCTGGGGTTGCGCGATCCCCTTTTGTGACCTTCTCACTAGCCAAGTTGAATGGGGAAGCCGGATTCACTTTAACGACCGTGTTACTGACTTAATAACTGCAGAGCTTCCCTTAATGACGGAGGTGAGAAAGATCGTCAAATCGGGCAAAACTCACTTCGCCGTCTCGCTTAGCAACAGAAATGTAGGGCTCAATTGCGGTCGTAAGTCGAGGACTACCCTATATTCATCCACACACACACCCTAAAATTTGAAAATTGTTTTCTGGTCTAAAGTAAATCATTGAACCCAAAAGGTCAGCCAAATCTTTGATCTTGAACAAGACACCTGAGAAGATTTGAGGTTTAAGTGTTGATCTTCTGAAGATGTTTGTTCTGGCCTTCTTCTTGAAGAATCCAAGATGTTCATCCATATATTCTCCAGAAGATCTTCTCAAGAACCTGGTATTTTTCCAAAGATGTTTCTGGAGCCTTTAGAAGTGACTTCCTCAAAGAAAGTTGAGATGGTTGTTATGAAGTCCTGGTTGCAACCATCATCTGGATCTCTTCTCTATAGACACCTCCCAACTCTGTGGATTCCTCCATTATCTTCATGTAGATCACTGTTTCCCAAACTTGGTGATGTTAAGATGGGTGGACTTCGAAGTTCTGGGAGTTTGAGATACAGCGGTCTACATCAGGAGTCTCCAAACTTGGCAACTTTAAGACTTGTAGACATCAACTTCCAGAATTCATCATGCTGGCTGAGGAATTCTGGGAGTTGAAGTCCACAAGTCTTAAAATTGCCAAGTTTGGAGAGCCCTGGACTACACGAAAACAAGTTCTCTAGATGATGTTCCACCTCGAAGTTTGGAGAGCTTTGGTCTACACAAAAACAAGTTCTCAAGGAATATTCTACCTTTAAATTTGGAGACTGCTGGTCTACATGAAAAGAAGTCCTCAAGGTCATGTTCCACCTTGAAGTTTGGAGACCCCTAGTCAACACAAAAACAAGTTCTCAAGGAATGTTCTACCTTGAAGTTTGGAGATCCCTGGTCTATACAAAAACTTCTCAAATCAATGTTCTGTCTTGAAGTTTGGAGACCTCTGGTCTACATGAAGACGATGTTCCAAAATCACCATCTGCTTTCTTGATCCCTCCCAAAGAGCTTCCAAGAAACAGATCCTTCACATCTGTCCTGAGTGAGCAGATGACACAGTGGCAAATTCACAACCCAACAGCGAAGAGCGAGCCACACTTGCCTAGGCGTGAAAACATTTCCTTCCTCTTGAAGCTCACCTGTCATTCCACTGCAAACAGATGTCGAGGTGTCTAAGGTGTTTTGTCTTTTATCTCCTGTGCTGCTGCGGAAAATATCATTCTTTCTCCTTTTCCTCCTCCCCCACCCGCCCTTCGCTATCCAGCTCCGGCGTATGTGTGAATCCCACCTCGCGAGGGGTGTGTAAACCCTCCCGAGCAAATATGCATGCAGTGAAATTCATAGTTACACAACGTGCTGTTCCTTTCCAGAGACGGCAACGTTGGATAAGTGTAAAAATAAAAAAAAATCAGGAAAATTTGCAAATCCTCCCAAAATGGAAAATCATACATGCATGGAAAATAAAATATGACCCGAATTAGGTGGCACCGGTTCTGTAGACTTTGTCCGTAAAGGGTGGTTCTCAGTGTCAGGATTCCAGCAATCGCCCTAATTAAACCATGAGCCTTGAGCCATACTTCAAAAAAAAAATCTAAAAGATTTATTAGTAGCAGCATGTTGGCATTAGCCTAGATGAAGCCAACTCTGGCATATGTAATTTACAGTCATCTGTGACCCTGTTTCCCTTCTTCCCCCTGGGTGTCTCATAAACCAGATTCTCCAATTGAGCACATTCATGGGCTGGGTGTCAAATTAAATATATTCCCGGCTAAAAGCTCTGGTAGCTTAGTTACAATATTTTAAAGATAAAGAGTTGGAATGTATTTTTGCTTTCAAACTTCTGCCCTGCTCTTCCAGATTCCCTTCCTCCCCCCCCTTTTTTTTTTTTAATTATGGCAACTACTAAAACAGGGATAGGAATGTTTTATGAGTGGACATTTGGCTTACGACCACAAGTGAGCCCCCACATTTCCGTTGCTAAGTGCGACAGTTGTTTGGGCCCCCATTTTACCACCTATTTTTGTGCATGGTTGCTAAGCGAGTCCTTCATCGTGAAGTGAATCCGGCTTCCCTCGTTGACTCGGCCGGTCGGGAGGTCTCCCAAAGCGTTGATCTTTGGGGCATTGCAAGCATCGTAACTGAGTTCAGTCAAGGTGCCTGGAATTTGGAGCGTGGGAAGGCTGCCAACATCATAAGTGTGAACAACGGGGCCTAAGTCCCTCTTTTCAATGCCGTTGGAACTCCAGTCACTAAAGGTTGTAAGTCGAGGACTACCTGGAAACATGGCTTGTGCTAGTCCTATAGGCTTCTCTCGACAGATGGTCCTCGGCTTAACGACCACAATGGAGCCCCACATTTCTGTCGCTAAGTGAGATGGTTGTTAAGTGAGTTTGGGGACCCCCGTTGTATGACCTGGCTTCCCAGGGTTGTTAAAGGGAATCCCTTCGCTTGTTTCGTTTTGTGATGTGAATCTGGATTCTTCACTGCTTGTCCGAAGGTTGCCAAAGGGGATCATGGGGGGGGGGGGGGGAACACTGTGACCGTCATAAATATGAGTCGGTTGCCCAAGTGTCTGAATTTTGATCACGTGATCACGGGGATATTGCAACAGTCGTAAGTGTGAAAAACGGTCATACGTCACCGTTTCGGTGCTGTTGCAACTTCAAATGGTTACTAAATGAACGGTCGTAAGTCAAGGACTTCCTGTACATTTCAATCAGTGCCAATTTTCTCTGTTTCTGCTCTTCTTTTTCTATTCTCTTTTCTTCTTTAGGCATAAATATCTATCTGTTTATCTATCTATCTCTGCCTGCACATCATCTCTATCTCTATCTCTATTTATCTATCTATCTATCTATCTATCTATCTATCTATCTATCTATCTATCTATCTATCTATCTATCATCTATCATCCATTATCTATCTATCTTCTATCATATATCATCTCTATCTATCTATCATCAATCCATCATCTCTCTCTCTCTTTATCTATTATAAACTACTATCTTTTATCATCTATCTTATCTCTATCATCTATCTCTATCATCTATCTACCTTCCTTCCTTCCTTCCTTCCTTCCTTCCTTCCTTCCTTCCTTCCTTCCTTCCTTTTCCCTCCCTCCTTCCCTCTTTCCTTCCCTTCCTTCCTTCCTTCCTTCCTTCCATCCTTCCTTCCTTTTTCCCTCCCTCCCTCTCTCCCTCCCTCCCTCCCTCTTTCCTTTCCTTCCCTTCCTTCCTTCCTTCCTTCCTTCCTTCCTTCCTTCCTTCCTTCCTTCCTTCCTTCCTTCCTTCCTTCCTTCCTTCCTCCAAAGAGGCAGGAGAGCTGTGGCTCTCGCCCACATCAAACCCACCAATTTCAACCCACTCAACTTTGTGCCCTTAACTTTTTCTTCAGCTTGGCTTGTGGCCAACTGTCATTTTTCCTGAGGGAGGTTTGTCTCCCCTCCCTTCCCCTCCCCTCCCCTCCTCCTCGGCAGGGTCTGGGTGTGACAGAACCTGCCCCCCCCCCCCCGGCGGTAGGGAGAGGTCAGATTGGAGGATCTTTGCGGGTCTCCGCAAGACCTCTCATTATTTCATGCTATAATCTTCCTCTCAAAGCCACAAGAAAAGCCACGGTCTTCGGATGCTTTCCAAAGTCTTCCCTTTGCGGGAGGAAATCGTTGGCTTCTAAAACAAAAAAAAATTCTTTTCCCCCCCTTTAAATTTGTGGAATGGGAAAGAAATAGGTTTCGTTTTGTTAGGGTTTTCCAGTTAGCTGGGCTTTTTGTCTTAGCTGAGGTCAAAGGTCAGGGTGCAGAGGCAAACTTGCAAAACTTAAAAAAAAAAGAATTGCAAATAATAAGAAAGAGTTCTTCTGCAGCGAGTGGCAAACAGAAAACAGCTAGTCCTCATCTTACGACAGTAGCCGAGCTCCAACTTTCCGCTGCTAAGCGAGACGCCGCTTAAGTGACTTCTGGGAGTTGAAGTCCACCCCTTTTATAATCGTCAAGTTTGAGGGGGGGGGGGGGAAATAGGATTACTGCTCCAATTTTTAGTGCTTCAGATTTAGTGTTCCAGAGACAGCACCTCGGACTACAACTCCCATCATCCACATCCAGCGGTGCTGCCCTGGAGAGGTTTTTGGGGGGGACGGGGTTGGGGGGATGACTTTGAAGGTGAGGTGTAGCAACAACTTTCTTGGGCCTAGCCACAACGGGTGCCATATTTGTAAACCCCCCCCCCCTCAGTTCTTTCTCGCTGGCTCCGGCGGGCACCGAAACAAACGTGATTAATCGATTAACATTTTAATCACAGGTTAAAATTTACCACCCGCCGAGTCTATTACAAATTGATTTTTTTTTCAACACACACACACACACACAAACAACAAGGCTGACTTCCTCGACAGGCCTAATTTGCAAAGCAGGCAACGGATCCGAAAAGTACAAGCTATTTACACAAAGACAGTTGTCATTTTTAGTTTTTGAACCGCTGTGTAAAATTCCCGATAGATCCCAGAGGGGAGAAACTCCCCAGTCCAATCCAGCTCGAAAAGAGACACAAGTTTGGCACAAACACACGTCTGAGCTTCCTGAGTTTTGGGGACCTTGGGGGTCTTCTAATCCAACTCCTTGCTCAAACAGGAGACACCCTACACCATTCTGGACGAATGTTGTCCAGTCTCTTCTTGAAAACCTCTGCTGTTGGAGCACCCAGAACATCTGGAGGCAGGCTGTTCCACTGGTTAATTCGTTCTTACTGTTTGCAAGTTTCTCCTTAGTTCTAGTTGTTTCTCTCTTTGATTAGTTTCCATCTGTTGCTTTCTGTCCTGCCTTCTAGTAACTTGAAAAATAGCTTGACCCTCTCTTCTTTGGGGCACTCCCTCAAATATTGGAAGACTGCTATCATGTTCCCCCCTATCCCTTCTTTTCATTAAACTAGACATACCCAATTCCTGCAACCGTTCTTCATATGTTTTAGCCTTCAGTTTTTATTTATTTTATTTATTAACATATTTATATACCGCCTTTCTCCCGAAGGACTCAGGGCGGTGTACAGCCAACTATAAAACATTCCACAATTATAAAAGTTAAAAGAAGATTAAACATCCTAAGGCTACCTTTAAAATTATACCCAACCCCAATAAATTAATAAAAACCCCAATATTAAAATCCCGAAATTTAAAACCCAAAATTCTAAAATTGCTCTAAAACTTCCTCGAAGAGCCAGGTTTTCAGTGCACGTCTGAATGCTCTCAGGTCGGTGTTGTTACGTAGCTCCGGAGGCAGACCATTCCAGAGGGTGGGAGTCCCCACATAGAAGGCCCTATTCCTCGGGGTCACCAGGCGGCACATAGATGCCATTGGTATCCTGAAGGAGGTCCTCCCTGTGGGAGCGCACAGAGACTACCGGCAGAACGCGGTCCTGCAGATAGCCTGGTCCAATGCCATGGAGCGCTTTAAAGGCCAAAACCAGAACCTTAAAGCGAACCCGGAAGGCCACCGACAACCAATGCAGCTCGCGCAGGAGAGGCGTCACATGGGAGTTTCTTGACGCCCCCATAACCACCCGCGCGGCCGCATTTTGCACCAGTTGAAGCCTCCGGGTGCTCCCCGCAGGGAGCCCCATGTAGAGGGCATTACAGTAATCCAGGCGAGAGGTGACCAGGGCATGAGTGACTGTGCGTAAGGCGTCCCGATCAAGAAAGGGCCGCAACTGGCAAATCAGGCGAACCTGATAAAAAAGAACCCTGGAGACGGCCGTAATATGATCTTCTAAAGATAGCCGTGCATCCAGGAGGATGCCCAGATTGCGAGCCCTTTCCATGGGGGCTAAGATCTCTCCCCCAATAGCCAGCGACGGAATCAGCTGACTATATCGGGGCGCCGGAAACCACAGCCACTCAGTCTTGGAAGGGTTGAGCTGGAGCCTATTCCTGCCCATCCAATCCGCACGGCCTCCAGGCACCGGGACATAACCTCCACAGCATCGTTGGGGTGGTTTGGGGTGGAGATGTAAAGTTCCTTAATCATTTTAGTTGCTCTTCTCTGCACCCTTTCTAGAGTCTCAAAATCTATTTTTATATTGTGGTGACCAAAACTGGATGCAGCGTTCCAAGTGTGGCCTTACCAAGGCATTATAAAGGGGTATTAACACTTCGCATGATATGTATCCCCATTGTGGTTTGCTTACTCTCTTCTAATCCCTTCCTCTGCAGTCTCTCCATTCTAGGAGATAGGAGGAAAAATAAAACAAGATGGCTGACTGGGGAATTCTGGGGTCTTACCAAGGCCTTATAAAGTAGTACTAATATTTTACATGGTCTTAATTCTATCCCTCTGTTAATGCAACCTGGGATTGCATTGGCTTTTTTGGCAGCCACCGCACACTCCTGGCTCACACTTAAGTGATTGTCTACTAGGACTCCAAGAATCCTCTCACAGTTACTACTATTGAGCCAACTTTTTCCTAATCTGTATACACTTGTTTTTTCTTGCCTAAATGTAAAACTCTACCTTTTGTCTCACCATCGAATTTCATTTTATTACCTAGGGCCCAGTATTCAAGTCTGTTGAGAATCCTTCTGGATTTATTTTCTGGGGTGTGGGCAAGGAGTGGGGAGGGGTGGGAGAAGAAAAGGGAAGGGGAGAAAGAAAGAGAGAGGGAGAGAAGGGAGGAAAGAAGGAAGGAAGAAGGAAAGAAGGAAAGAGAAAGAAAGAAGAAAGAAAGAAGAAAGAAAGAAAGAAAGAAAGAAAGAAAGAAAGAAAGAAAGAAAGAAAGATGGGAAGGAGAAGAAAAGGAAGGAAGAAAAAAGAGAGAGAAAAAGGAGAAAAAAGGAAGGAAATAAAGAAGGAAGAATAAAGGGAAAAAGAAAGAGAAAAAGAAGGAAAGAAAGAGAAAGAAAGGAGAGATGGGAAGAAGAAAAAGAAGGAAGATGAAGAAAAAGAAAGAGAAAAAGAAAAGGAAGGAAAGTAAGAAAGGAAAAAAGAATAAAAGAAATAGAGAAAGAAGAGAAAGTAAGGAAAGAAGGAAGGAAGAAGAAAGAAAAAAGAAAGAGAGAAAAGAAAGGGAGGAAGGAAGAGTAAAACCTTACTTTCCTCTCCAATGAATTTCATTTTGCTGGAGATATGTGTGTGTGTGTGTGTGTGTGTGTGTGTGTAAGGTTTTTGAGCTTACACACATGTAAAGAAAAGACAACGAAACAAATAGCTTTCTGTCGGTATGGTCTCTGGTGATGAGCCGAACGACAGAAAGAACGCAGTATGCTTTTCTCCTTACATGGGGCTTAACAGGGTGTTGTAATACAACGTATATTACTTATTCCCCTGCCTGAGCTGATAAGGAAGGAGAGCCAGTGGTGTAGATGAGCCGAAAGACAGAAAAGAAAGCAGGTATGCTTTCTCCGTAATTGGGGCTTAACAGGGTGTTGTAATACAAAGTATATACTTATTCCCTGCCTGAGCTGATAAGGAGAGAGCCAGTGGTGTAGAGGCAATTACAACTGCCTCACATGTAATACTTCCCTGGTCGAATCCAGTAAGGGTATGGCTAGTGAAGAGAGCTAACTAGCTCGAAATAGATCTATACTAGTCTCCCTTATTTATTATTTAAAATTATCAGCTTAAAATCCTTACATACATGTAAACAAAAGGCAACGAAACAAATAGCTTTCTGTCAGTATGGTCTCTGGTGATGAGCCGAAAGACAGAAAAGAAAGCAGTATGCTTTCTCCCTTAATTGGGGCTTAAACAGGGTGTTGTAATACAAAGTATATACTTATTCCCCTGCTGAGCTGATAAGGAGAGAGCCAGTGTTGTGTAGAGGCAATTACAACTGCCTCACATGTAATACTTCCCTGGTTCGAATCCAGTAAGGGTAGCAGTAAGGGTATGGCTAGCTGAAGAGAGTAACTAGCTCGAAATAGATCTATACTAGTCTCGAGCCTTATTTATTATTTAAAATTATCAGCTTAAAATCCTTACATACATGTAAACAAAAGGCAACGAAACAAATAGCTTTCTGTCAGTATGGTCTCTGGTGATGAGCCGAAAGACAGAAAAGAAAGCAGTATGCTTTCTCCCTTAATTGGGGATTAACAGGGTGTTGTAATACAAAGTATATACTTATTCCCCTGCCTGAGCTGATAAGGAGAGAGCCAGTGGTGTAGAGGCAATTACAACTGCCTCACATGTAATATTCCCTGGTTTCGAATCCCAGTAAGGGTATGGCTAGCTGAAGAGAGCTAACTAGCTCGAAATAGATCTACTAGTCTCCCTTATTTATTATTTAAAATTATCAGCTTAAAATCCTTACAACATGTAAACAAAAGGCAACGAAACAAATAGCTTTCTGTCGGTATGGTCTCTGGTGATGAGCCGAAAGACAGAAAAGAAAGCAGTATGCTTTCTCCCTTAATTGGGGCTTAACAGGGTGTTGTAATACAAAGTATATACTTATTCCCCTGCCTGAGCTGATAAGGAGAGAGCCAGTGGTGTAGTGGCAATTACAACTGCCTCACATGTAATACTTCCCTGGTTCGAATCCAGTAAGGGTATGGCTAGCTGAAAGAGAGCTAACTAGCTCGAAATAGATCTATACTAGTCTCCCTTATTTATTATTTAAAAAAAAAATTATCAGCTTAAAAACCTTACACACATGTAAACAAAAGGCAACGAAACAAATAGCTTTCTGTCAGTATGGTCTCTGGTGATGAGCCGAAAGACAGAAAAGAAAGCAGTATGCTTTCTCCCTTAATTGGGGCTTAACAGGGTGTTGTAACACAAAGTATGTGTGTGTATATATATATATATATAATATATATATATATATATCTGAGACAGAGAAAGAGGAAGGGAGGGAGGGAAGGAAGGAAAGAAAAAAAGAAAGAAAGAATAAAAGGAGAGAATGGAAGGAAAGAAAAAAGAAAGAAAGAAAAGGAAGGAAGGAAAGAAAGAAAAGGAAAGAAAGATGAGAAGGAGAAGAAAAGGAAAAAAGAAAAAGAAAGAAATAGAGAAAAAAGAAGGAAGAAGGAAAGAAGAGCCTATCATCACATCCCTGGTAGAGCCTCACCTCTCAGCACTTAGGAAGTTCTGCTCTCTGTTAGGAATCGGAAGCGAGATGCTACTACAGGTAGTCCTCAACTTAACGACCGCCGTTAGAACCAGCATTTTATGTTGCTAAGCAGAGCAGATGTTACAGCCTCCTTTGTGGCAGTTGCTAAGTGAATCACTTCTGCTGAGGGTGAATCACCACCGTTGCTAAGCAAATCCCCGGGTCATTAAGCGAACCATGTGCGGCCCTTAAGCAAACCCAGCTCCCTCCCCCACACAGTTGTTTGGAACGGTGGTGGAGGCTCATCGTCGCATGACGCTTCCACCGTCCTAAATACCTCCTCGGTTGCCCATCGCCCAAAGTTTGACCCCAGGTACATTGCACGAGGCGACCGCAACGGTCATTAAGGGTGGAAAAATGGTCCTCAGTTTCTGTTTTTCCCTTACTGTCCTCCCTTTGGTCACTAAGCAAATAGTTGTAAGGTGAGGACCATCTGTATTTCTCATTTTGGCCTGGCAAACAGGCCTCTGGTTTGCTATGGATTGCTAACAAGCCTCTTCCCAACCTTTCCTTCTGTAAGAAAAATCAATTTTTTCCCATAATTTCCCCCCCTTTTTCGTCCTCCGAGATCCCTTCTCCGTCATTTTTCCGGAAATCCTTCCAACTCTCACCCCCCTCCCGGGAGGAATCCTTCCTCCCTCCTTCCCTTCTTTTTCTGTTTCTTTTATTCTTTCTTCCTTCCTTTCCTTTCCTTTCCTTTCCTTTCCTTCCTTCCTTCCTTCCTTCCTTCCTTCCTTCCTTCCTTCCTTCCTTCCTTCCTTTCTTTCTTTCTTTCTTTCTTTCTTTCTTTCTTTCTTTCTTTCTTAATCTCTCTCTCTCTCTCTCTTTCCTTCCTTCCTTCCTTTCTCTTTCTTTTCCTCCATCTTTCTTCCTTTTTTTAGCAGATGTGTTCAAGGGAGGGGCTCGAAATGCAATCTCCCCTCCACCCCTCTTCTCCTTTTAAGGCTCCAAATGCCCCCATATGGGTGCCCCAGAACAGCAGGGGTTTGATTCAGGTGGATTTCTTTTAACCACGGTTTGCAAATTGATTTTTGTCCTCTTACCCACACCTTTCCTCCCCAGCTCTTGAGGTTGATTTGCGGCCTATTCATCCGAGCCCCTTTTTCTTTCTTTCCTTCTTTCATGTTTTGGCTTTTAAGGCAAATGGTTGCTGTGCATTTTTCTTTCGTTGTTGTTGTTGTTTTTTATGTGTATATATATATATATATCTATATAAAAAGGGAATTTCCAAGAGTTTTTTTTAAAAAACATTTAATGGCACAAGTAGCCCAGCATCTTCCCAATAAGGGAAAGAGAGAGGGAGGGAGAGGGAGAGAGAAAGAGAAAGAGAGAAAGAATGGTGGAGAGAGAAAGAGAAAGGGGGAGAGAGGGAGAGAGAAAGAGAAAAAATGGGAGGGAGAGAGGGAGGGAGAGAAAGAATGGGAGAGAGAGAAAGAGAAAGAATGGGAGGGAGGGAGAGAGGGAGAGAAAGAATGGGAGAGAGAGAAAGAGAAAGAAAAAGAGTGGGGGAGAGAGAAATAAAATATTTTGTAATAACTCTTCGGTCCTCCTATTTTTGCTTAATTCAGCTTTCAATATTTCAAAAAAAGAGCTTTTAAAAGCTCGTAATACGAGGGTCTCTCTCTCTCTTGGAAAGCTGGAGGACAACCTTCTAATGGGCTTCAGGTGGGGCCCATCTGTTCACAGGTGATACCAGAAGACAGATCCAGCTGCAAATGCCTATAAACCCATCATCCTGTTCCGTCATCAGCTGGCTTTTAAAAAGCAACTTTCCTGCCCATTTTAAACACGATCTTCCTCCCCTTTTTCACGCACAAGAGAAAGAGGATAGAAAAACCCCACGAGGCATCTCTCTTGTATATATAAATATATATATATATATATATAAATATATTTAAAAGCCTTTTTAGAAAGCTTCGTTCTTCTCTTCCTATAAAAGCTGTCCTGGTTTTTACAAAAATCTATATTTTTCTTCTTTCTGCTCTCTCTCATCCGAGATCTTGCCAAGACAACGGCTGTAAATGATCTAGAGAAAAAAAAGGGGGTTTTCCCCACCCTACCCCAATATTTTTCATATTATTTGATATAAAACAATCCACCTTCTCCTGAATTTTCTCATTTTATTCGCACCGGCAGATTTGGTTCCCTCCAAAAAACTCACCTCACTTTTATGACGATGGCCACTGTAAAAAAAAAAAATCAGCTGGGTACGGTGTTGAAATTCTGGGTAAAATTCCAACTCTTGTATCAGCTTAACGGCTCATTTAGTGACCGTTCGAAGTTACAGTGGCACTGAAAAAAAGGGACTTAGAGGCGGGGTAGGCTTCAAAACTTTCAGCAACCGGTTCTCGTCCTGGTTGCTGGGTGGGCGTGGCCATGATGGGCAAGGCCTAGTCAGCCTCCTGCGACCATGATGGTGGTGGGGTGTTTTCAGGTTCCCTGGGCTCTGGAGCATCCGGGAGGGCGAAAACAGCCTTCCCAGGCCCTGGAGACCGGAAAGGCCTTTCAGAGCCTCTGGGAGCCCCATTTTTTAGCCTCCCCGAGCCTCCGCATGGGCTCTGTACTTACCTGACATCCTAAAATGGGACACATGGGGACTTCTGGAAGGGGAGGGGTGGATGGGGGCAGCCAGGGGTAGGATTAACTGGTTTGCCAAACCGGTAATTAAAAATGATTAAAAAATTAGCTACCAGTTCGACTGAACTGTTGCGAACCAGTAGCAGTCCACCCCCTGCTTAAGACCGTTTTTCATACTTATGACCATTGGGCCGTCCCCTGGGGTCACGTGATCCAAATTCAGGCATCTAGTAACTGACTTGTATTTATGACGGTCGCTGAGTGTCCCTAGGGTCATGCGATCCCCCTTTTGGGTGACCTTCCCAGCAAAGTCGGTGGGGAAGCCATTGATTCCCTTAATGATGATGATACAAATTGGAGTCACTGAACAATTGGTAACAAAACGGGGTCAAAACTCGCTTAATGGATGCCTCACTTAATGGATGCCTCGCTTAATGGCGGAAATGTGGGACTCAATGTTGATCGTAAGTCGAGGACTACCTGTAGATGAACCTGGGATTCTGCAACCATCATAAGTAGGTGCCATTTGCCAAGCACCTGAATCTCTCTAAGTGAGACAGTTTGTTAAGGGTGTTTTGCTCCGTGTTACGACCTTTCTTGACACAGTTGTTAAGTGAATCACTGCAGATGATAATAAAATGGTTGTTAAGCAAATCTGGCTTCCCCATTGACTTTGCTTGTCAGGAGGTTGCAAAAGGGGATGCTGTGGGACACTGACCCTGGGACACTTGACTGTCATAAGTACAAGTCAGTTGCTAAGCATCTGAATTTTGATGCCAGAATCCCCCAGAAGCCAGCAATTATGAAAGAAGTGGACTTCAACACCCAGGATTCCCTAGCTGGCTCCTCCCCCCCCCCCACTTTGCTGAAGTCAAATTACGCTTACTACATACCCACCATCTATTAAGCAAGTTACCCTATGTGGCTGGCTGGGGAATTCTGGGAGTTGAAGTCCACCTATCTTAAAGTGGCCAACTTTGAGAAACTGTGATCTATTTGAAGGAAGGAAGCAGTCAGACTGTTCCTTCCAATTAGATACCTTCCAGATTCTTGGACTACATTGCCCATTTTCTCCCAGGCTGTTGGGATTATGAACCCAAAACCAATCCAGATGTTCAAACCCTCATCCAGGTGTCCATTTCTAGATCCTAGAGAAGGAAATTCAGGACTTTTTTTCTGCTGACCAAGCAGAGGTAGACTTAAGAGGAACTTCTGATCTCATTTTCGCCTTGAGCGTTGTCCTATTTATTGTCAAAAATATCCCAGCCAAAACAGCCGTCGCCAAGAATCTACATCAGTTCCAAGAAAAGCAGCACAATTGATACACAAAAATCACACCGACACTTGGAAGCGCTCCACATCAAATGCAGCCAGCTGAATTTCACTGAATATTTTGGATTTAAACACCAGGTGGGAAAAGGCCAAGTAAAACTTTATCTACCCATCCTGATATCAATTGAAAGGCTAATCCAGCTAAACAGGTAGGTAGTCCTTGACTTAAAGAGTTCATTTAGTGGCCATGGGGAACTACCACGCCACTGGGGGGAAAAAAAACGTATGACCAATTTTCACACTTGGCCCCATTTTACGATATTTCTCGCCCCAGTTAAGTGAATCGCTGCCGTTGTTAATTGAGGAATACGGTCCTTAAGTGAATCCGGGTTGTGGGTCAGAAGGCCACAAAAGAGCATGACGCGATTTCCCCTCCCCCTGGGATGCTGCGACCGTCATAACTATGAATCAGTGGCCGAGCATCTGAATTTGGATCATGTGACTATGATCGTAAGGCTCATTCCCCCCCCCCCCGTGCTGTTGTAACTTCAAACAGTCACTAAATGAACAGATTGTAAGTTGAGGACTACCTGTATGGGGTGCGGGTGGTGTAGGAATTTGAACACCCTACCCAGCCGACATTGCAACCATTGTAAACACAAGTCTGGTCATATGGGGATGGGACGCTGCATCTATGAAAAATGATCAAAAGTTGCTTCCTGTAGTGCTGCTATGACTTCAAATGGTTGCTAAATGGATTGCTGTAAGTCGAGGAATCTATTAGGATCTGGTCTTTGCCTTCTGGGAACTGCCTCGCTTGGGTTATAAAATCCATATCTGTCTAAAAGTCCAACAATGAAAGGAAATATGCAGTGGTGGGATTCAGCCGATTCGCAGTGGTTTGAGAGAACCGGTTGTTAATTTTCCGAGCAGTTTGATGAACTGGTTGTCGGAAGAAATCATGAGAGGCAGAGAACCGATAGTTGAATGATTTAAATCCCACCACTGGAAATATGTTAAGATTGTGATGTTGCGTTACATTCCTTAAAAAAAAAGGAATTTCTCATCTCCGTTAAGGTAATATTAGTTTAATTTTATGTTTTAAAAGAATGACTTTTCTTTCCTGTATTTAAGGAATGCATCTTGGAATATGCTGTAAAGTAGAATATTATCTCCATTTTCAGAAAGGTTGTAAAAAAAAAACGAGAAGAACAAGCGATCTGGCGGAAAGATTTTAAGGGTGAGGTTAAATCTTGAGTTAATTGTAAGTTGCGAGCGGTGGGTTTTAAATGGATTTTTCTATCTTGTTTTGGTTAATTGGAGCTTTTAATTGCCGAGTGAGCCTGGATATTTCCTTGCAGGCCTGACATTTCTTAGAGCAGAATTTCCTAGAGATACAGGTGATTCTTGACTTATGGCCACAATTGAGAGCAGAATTTCCGTGGTTGTTAAACAAAATCCATCTGATTTTTACCTTTTTTTTTTGCCCCAAATACCAAATCACTACAGATGCTAACAAAATAACAGAGTTGGAAGGGACCTTAGAGGTCTTCT
Source organism: Bungarus multicinctus (assembly GCA_023653725.1). NCBI lineage: Eukaryota > Metazoa > Chordata > Lepidosauria > Squamata > Elapidae > Bungarus > Bungarus multicinctus. Next base: position 146,660,338 of record CM042840.1, on the reverse strand, counting down.
AGTCCAACCCCCTTGCTCAGGCAGGAAACCCTATAAAATTTTGGTGAATTCTAGGAAGTTTTCGATATAGGTAGTCAGATACAGATATAGATTAACAGAGATGGAAGCAGTGGTGGGATTCAGCCGGTTCACACCAGTTCTAAAGAACTGGTTGTTAACTTTCTGAGTAGTTTGGTGAACTGATTTTTGGAAGAAATCATTAGGGCAGAGAATGGGTTGTTAAATTATTTTAATCCCACCACTGGTTGGAAGGGACCATGTAGGCCATCTAATCCAACCCCCATCCAAGCAGGAGACCCTACACCATTTTTGACAGATGGAAGTCCAGTCTTTTCTTGAAAGCTTCCAGGGATGAAGCTCCTCACTTTGCGACTGCAATAGAGGCCAGAATGGTCAAGGGAACTGCCCCCGAATTCATGACTTTGTTGGCCATGGTTTTTAAGTGAATCCCTGCCATTGTTAAGTGAATCATGCGGTCATTAAGTGAATCTGGCTTTCACCATTAACTTGGCTTGTTGGAAACTAGCTGGGGAGGTTGCAAGTGACGATCACGTGCCCTTGGGAGGCTACGACCATCGTAAAGACATTCTGGTTGCCAAGCACTTGAATTATCATCTAATGGCCCTGGGAGGATATACGATGGTTGTAAATGCGAAGATGGTTGTAAATGCGAAGATAGATTGCAAATGTCTTTTTCCGGTGACACTGAAATTTCAGATGGTCACTGAACGAATGATTGCAACTTGGGGGCTGGTTATATTTTGGGGGGGAATTTTAACTTATTTTTAATCTCCATAATACTGGTAGTCCTCGAATTACAACAGCTCGTTTAGTGACTGTTCAAAGTTTACAAAGTTAAAACAAAACAAAACAAAAGATTTATGGTCATTTTTTGCTCTTACGACCATGCAGCATCTCCCAAAGGCACACGATCAAAATTCAGATGCCTGAATGACTCGTAGATACAACAGTTGCTTCACAACAGAAGCAAGAAAGATGGTAAAATGGGGCAACACTCACTTAACAACTGACTCCCCTGTATGACGGTTTGCACGAATCACATGATCCCCTTTTGTGATCTTCCGAGGAATGAAGTCCTCAACTTACAATGGTTCATTTAGTGACTGTTGGGAGGTACAAGGCACTGAAAAAAAATAATTTAAGACCAATTTTCACACTTTTACGGTATTTCTCACCACAGTTGTTAAGTGAATCGCTGCACTTGTTAATTGAGTAATACGGTCGTTAAGTGAATCCAACTGAAGCCCGTGGGGGAAACTGAATTCACTTCAACGACCGGGTTGTCAACTTAACAATTCACTTCACAACGGCGGTCCAGAAAGGTCGTAAAATGGAGAGAAACTCATTGAACAAATGTCTCGCTTAGTGATGGAAATGCAGGCCTCCATAGCGGTCGTAAGTCGAGGACTACCTGTGCACCTAGATTTATTTATTTTCTTTGTTGTATTGTATGTACACCACCTCCTGCCTCGTCCGTGCATATTTTGTTTTGGTCCTAAAAATAAATATTGAAATTTAAATACATCTTGGGGGTTAATAGGTGCCTGGACATCTTTCCTGCAAAATTCAGGATGGGGGTGGCCATTTGCCCCCCTCTCCCCCCCCAACTGAGAGTCTTGTCATGTTTTTAAGCGGAGGGGGTGGGATGCAGACCCCCAGGCGAAGAGAGAAACCCTTTCAGGCAAGTCCCCCATCCCAGAATTGTGCATTCTTTATTTTTTTTTCCCTTCATGAGCATTCAGATAAATTGCACGATTTCTTTACTTCGCTGGCAATCAGCCACCCGTCCGGTTTGTGGCTTTACCAGGCAAATTGGCTTGCCAGGTTATCTTTTCTTCTGGTCCAATTACTTCTCCATTCTGTAACCCAAGTGGTCAATCATCATCTATTGTGTGGGAAAGAAAAGTGGGCAAGGGGAGACAGAGAGATCCTTAAGCCCCCTTCCCCTCACTCAGATTACTCAAACCCAGGCCCCCTGACTCATATCCTACATTATCGCCTCCGCCAGATTTCAAGAGCTTCCCCTCCCTTTTTTTTCTCAAAAATTTCAGCAACCGGTTGTTCTGGTTGCTGGGTGGGTGTGGCCTAGTCAGCCTCCTGCATCATGCGCTCCGGAGGCTGACTGGACTCCGGAGGTTTTCCTTGAGCCGCCAGGAGGGCAAAAATGGCCTCCCCTGGGCTCCGGAAGTACTTGGAGTTTGGGTCTGTGACTGTAGGGGTGTCGGTAAGGTCGTAAGTGTGAGAAACGAGCTTAAGTCACTATTTACCGGGTTGATAAATGAACGGTTGAAAGTCCAGGACTTACGAATCAAAGTCACGTCCTATTTGAACGATAAGAGATAACAGAAAAAAGGGAAGGAAGGAAGGAAGGAAGGAAGGAAGGAAGGAAGGAAGGAAGGAAGGAAGGAAGGAAGGAAGGAAGAATCTTAGAATCAGAAGAGTGGAAGGAACCTTGGAAGTCTTCTAGTCCAACCCCGTGATCAAGCAGGAGACCCTACAACATTTCGAACAAGTGTCTGTTCAATCTCTTCTTAAAAGCCCTCCAGTGATGAAGCACCCACAACTTCTGGTGGCAAGCAGTTCCACTGGTTAATTGTCCTCACTGTCAGGAAATTTCTCCTTAGTGCCAAGTTGCTTCTCTCTTTGATTGGTTTCCATCCATTGCTTCTTCTCCTGCCTTCAGGTGCTTTGGAGAATAGCTTGACTCCTTCCTCCTCTCTGGGGCAGCCCCTCAAGTATTAGAAGGCTGCTCTCCTGTCTCCTCTGATCCTTCTCTTCCCTAGACTAGCCAGGCCCAGTTCCTGCAATCGTCCATCGTATGTTTTAGCCTCCAGTCCCCTCATCATCCTGGTTGCTCTTCTCTGCACTTTTTCTAGAGTCTCAACATCTTTTTTTACAAAGTGGCAACCAAAAAGAAATTGAATGCAGTATTCCAGGTGTGCTCTTAAAAATAAAATAAGAGGGGTGTAATTAGTTAGCCAGATAACCTGCAAATTCATAGCATATCATAGAATAATATCATAGAATAACAAGAGTTGGAAGGGACCTTGCAGGTCATCCAGTCCAACCCCCTGCTCGAGCAGGACAGTCAATTCCTTAAAGCCCTGTGTAGATGCCACCTTCGACACACCCTTCTGACAAATATCTCTGTAGCATGGGGATATGTGTGTTGGTCTTTGGGCCTCCTGGTATTAACTCAGCAGGTGCGCCTCTGCTCTCCTACAAGAATCTCTGTTGAGTAAATCCTGAGTAAACAGCTGTGAAGTTAATCCAGGTCTGGTTGAAGATTGATTTTTTTTGATGTGTGCCTTTGTGTGTCTATGGTGAGAAACGTCCCTTCGGGGTCGCCAAACGTTCAGGAATCCTGAGGGTAATATGTGATCGTAAAGTCTCCACGGAAGCGCATAATCTCAGCGCAAACTGCTCTGAACAATGAGTAAGAGCTGTGGGTCATTAGTTAGCTCAATGGATGAGCAGAGTTGAGCTCAGCTCTCTGCCTCCCCCCTCCCCAGCCATGCCCTACATTTGGTGTTGATATTCCCAAAGCCTTCCACGAATCTGAAAGGTCTCGCCACCCCAGAAATCGTCCAGGATATCTCTGATTTAACATAATAATGAGGTGCATCTGTGTCGGTATTTTCTTTTGAGGCCCATCAGCCACAGGAAGAAGGAAATAATCTCTGGGGATGATTGAAGGACATCAGACTGAAGAACAGAAAAAGAATAGAGTTGGAAGGGACCTCAGAGGTCTTCTAGTCCAACCCCCTGCTCAAGCAGGAGACCCTATCCCATTCTAGACAAATAGGTGCCCAGGCTCTTCTTAAAAACCTCATGTTGGAACATACACAACTTCTGTTCCACTGATAAATTAATGGAATAAAAAAGTTGGAAGGGACCTTGGAAGTCATCTAGTCCAACCCCCTGTTCAGTCAAAAAACCTTATACTATCCCCAGTTAAATGGAAATCCAGTCTTTTCTTAAAAGCCTCCAGTGTTGGAGCACCCACAACTTCTAGAAGCAAGTTGTTCCACCAATTAGTTGTCCTCACTGTCAGGAAATTCCTCCACAATTCCAGATTGTTTCTCTCCTTGAATTGTTTCCATCCGTTGCTTCTTGTGCTTTGCAAAATAAATTGACCCCCTCTTCTTTGCGGCAATCCCTATTGGAAAATGCTATCATGTCACCCCAAACCTTCTTTTCATCAAACTAAACTTACCTAGTTCCTGCAACTGTTCATCGTATGTTTTAAGTCTTCTAATCATCTTTGTTCTCTGCACTTTTTCCAGAGTCTCAATACCATTTTTTGTATTGTGGTGACCAAAACTGGATGCAGTATTCTAAGTGTATCCTACCAAGGCATTATAAAAGAGTATTAACACTTCACATGATACGTATCCCCATTCTGGTTTGCTTACTCTCTTGTAATCCCTTCCTCTGCGATCTCTCCACTCTAGGGGGTAGAAGGAAAAAAAAACAGACTTGGCTGGTTGGGAAATTCTGGGGTCTTATCAAGGGATTATAAAGTGGTACTAAGACTTCATGTGATCTTGATTCTATCCCTCTGTTAATGCAGCCTAGGATTGCATTGGCTTTTTTGGCAACTGCTGCACATTCCTGGCTCACACTTAAGTGGTTGTATAAGATTTGCTTTTTCTTGCCTAAATGTAGAACCTTGCTTTCCTCACCATTGAAGTTCATTTTGTTAGATAGAGGCTGCTCAAGTCTGATTACAGATTTGGAAGGGACCTTGTAGATCATCTAGTCCAACCCAGCCAGAGGGATCCTTCTGGATCTTAAACCTATCTTTTGGGGTGTGGGCTATTCCTGCCAGAAAATTTCAGGCCAGACAATCAAATGATTTCAAATCCAAGCCATTTTAAAGGGTGGATAGCCTCATCCCAAGTGCAAAACATACTGTTCTTCAGGCAAGACTGTCCATTTCTATTGCTCTGGAAGCATTTTTGAGAGTGCAAATTCTACACATGTAGAATTGGCTTCTAAAGAAATAAATTAAAAATAAAATGGAGAAGCTGAAGAGAAGCCAACCGAGTTTTTAGTGGAGCATGGGTAAACGTATCACTTGCAATTCCTGAGAAATGTGTTGAAACCCCAAGGTGTTTCTCTGTCCAGAAATTTGGCAACAGATGTGGGTGGTGTGTTTGTTCCCTGGCTGTGTGCATTTTCCCATAAAATTACATTTCTGACTTTTGGAAAGCTGTGTAGTATCCTCAGTCTCCAGGCCCTCCGGATTATTTTCTACAAACCACTTGGGAAGTCTGTAATGGAGCTACTCAGAGGTGGGATGCTGCCAGTTCACACTGGTTCAGGTGAATCAGTAGTTAGATTCTGCGCAGTTTGGCACACTGGCAGATCCCATCACTGGCTGGCCCTGCCCTCGCTCATTTTTCAGTCTTTTTTGGGATCATTTTTTGGCCCATTTTGGCCAAAAATGCCCCCCAAAATACCACAGGAAACAGCCTGAAAACAGCCCAGTAATGCCCTCAAAATGGCCTGAAAATACCCCCCAAAATGCCCTGAAAATGACCTGGAAAACACCCCAGAAAACATCCTGAAAACTTCCCAAAAAACAATCTGAAAACAGCTTGAAAACAGTGAGGAAATGCCACCACAAAAAACAGCTGGAAAAATACCCCCAAAATGGCCCCAAACACTTCACAAAACAGCCTGAAAATGGCCTAAAAACAGCTTGAAAAACACCCCAGAAAACAACCTGAAAAATGGCCTGAGAAAGGCCCAAAATGGCCCCCAAACACCCCAGAAAACACCTTGAAAACAGCCCAGAAATGCCCCCAAAATTGCCCCCAAACACCCCAGAAAATGGTCTGAGAAATAGCCTGAAAATGGTCCAAAAAGAGCCCAAAAATGGCCCAAAAAACACCCTGGAAAACAGCCTGAAAACAGCTCAGAAATGGCCCCTAAAACAACCCAGAAAGCGGCCTGAAAAATACCCCCAAAATAGCCTGAAAAACACCCAGAAAATGGCATGAAAACTTCCCAAAAAGCATCCTGAAAACAGCCTGAAAATGGACCAAAAACAGTCTGAAAACGGCACACAAAACGCCCCCCAACAAACAGCCCAAAAAGAGCCTCCAAAATGCCCCCAAAACTCCCTAGAAAACAGCCTGAAAATGGCCTGAAAAACAGCCCAAAAAACACCCCAGAAAATGGCCCAAAAATGGCCTGAAAAAAGCCCAAAACGGCCTGAAAAACACCCTGGAAAATGGCCTGAAAACTGCCCGAAAAAGAGGCTGAAAAGCAGGTGGGGGCGGGGCCAGCCAGTGGTGGGATTAGCCCCAATTGGCTGAATCCAACCTCTGCTTTTGAGGTGAGTGGCTGGGAGGCGGGGCTGGGTGGGATGATGTCACCCACCCAATCACATGACCAACCGGCACACCTACCCAGCCAGAAAACCGGTTAAGTTATTCCAATCCCACCACTGGAGCTAGTCCTCACTAAGTAGTTCTAGACATACGACCACAATTGAGCTCCAAATTTCTGTAGCTAAGGGAGATACTTTCTTATCGCCGTTGTTAAGTGAATCCTTGCAGTCGTTAAGTTAGGAACGCGGTTGTTACGTGAATCTGGCTTCCTCATGGAGTTTGCTTGTCGGAAGGTCACAAAAAAGGGGTTAGTGTAGTCCTGGGAGACTGCAACTGTCATGAATGTGAGCCACGGGGATGCTGCAACGGTCGTAAATGTGAAAAATGATCATAAATCACTTCGAACAATCACTAAGCGAACTGTTGTACGTCAAGGACTCCCTGTATTGGGGCACTTGAAGCTAAGCCGTTTAATTCTTGGCTGGGAATTCTAAGATGGACTACAGATAGTCCTCGATTTATGACTGATCATTTAGTGACCGTTCAAAGTTACAACGGCAATGAAAAAAGCAATTTACTTCTGTTTTTTCACACTTACAGCTGTTGCCACGTTCCCGCGGTCACACAATCAAAATTCGGATGGCAGCTGTCTCATCTTTATGACGGTTGCAGTGTCCCCTTTTGTGACCAGCTAAATTAATGGGAGGGGAAGCCCAATTTCCTTAACAACCGGATTACTAACATATCAACTGCAATGATTCACTTAACAACTGTGTGACCGATATAATACCTGCAGCGATTCACTTAACAAATGTGGCAGGAACAGTTGTAAAACAGGGCAGGCTTCCACTTAACAAATGTCTCGCTTAGCAACAGACGTTTTGGGCTGAATGACGGTCGTAAGTCCGAGGATTGTACCTAACTTCACAAACGGACAAGGAGAAATTCGGCAATCGTGATCCTCTCATTCCAAGAAGCTGACAAATTTCCTAAATCACATTACAAAGTCGCCGGGGAGACGCTTTTAAATGCCAGGGGAAGCATCTCCGTCGTAAATTGAGTCATGGGGTCCCCAGTGCTGACTTTTCCAAGGTTGTTTTTTTTAAAAAAATTTCCTGGTGCAATAAAGCCAGATTTTGCAATAACGCTTGATGACCCTGGTGAATTCTCCCGCGAAAGCCGGTTAATTTTCCGGCACAGCCACCACACCTTAGAAAAATGCCTAGAGCTAAACTCATTAATTGGTTTTGTTTTTTTTAATTTTTATTTTTGAGGTGTGTGTGTATGTGTGTGTGTGTGTGTGTGTGTGTGTGTGTGTTTGTGTGTGTAAGGTACGGTAACCAGAGCCCGAATCCAGAACAAGCTTCCCCGTGTCTCCGTTTTGTGACAGTCTGCCGTGAAAACGCGGCAGCAGGAATATTGCACAGCCTTGGGAGGTTTTAAAATACCAGAATGTTAAACCGGTCTCCTTGGGAAACAAGGATCTTGCATTTTTGAGACCTTTCAGACATGCAAATGTATGCAGGACTGAAGCTGACTCTCAAGAATTAAAAGAGGGTTTCCCCCTCCCTCTTGAAAACAGGAGCGACTTGATGCCAGACAGTGCCACGCCGGGGGACAAATCAAACCAGATTGCTCAAGGTTTGCCCCCCGCCCACCCCTGCAGAGGAATGCAACATCTGGCACATCGTTCAGGTGTGGCCCCCGGGTTTGAGGAGGCAGCCATTTTGGAAACCAGGGCCTTGTAAAGTGGGAACATTCTCTTTGGTTTCTGTTTTCCGCCAGGCTGCCAGTCTCTCCGGAACAGAATTTCTCCATTTTTAAGATGGGTGGACTTCAACTCCCAGAATTCCCATGCTGGGAAGGCCCATTGCCAACATACTGGCTACTGAATTCTGGGAGTTGAAGTCTACTCGTGCCGGCTGGAGAATTCTGGAAGTCGGTTTACATGTGGTGGCTGAGGAATTTGGGGAGTTGAAGTATATAAATGCAGTCTGGAGAATTGTAGTAGTTGAAGTGCAATCCGTGCTAGCTAAGGAATTCTGGGAATTGAAGTCCACCAATGTTAGCTGGGGAATTCTGGGAGTTGAAGTCCACCAATGTTAGCTGGGGAATTCTGGGAGTTGAAGTATATAAATACAGTCTGGAGAATTGTAGTAGCTGAAGCGTAATCCATACTTGCTAGGAATTCTGGGAGTTGAAGTCCATGCATGCTGGCTGGGGAATTCTGGGAGTTGAAGTCCATGCATGCTTGCTGGGGAATTCTGGGAATTGAAGTATATAAATACAGTCTGGAGAATTGTAGTAGATGAAGTACAATCCATGCCACCTAAGGAATTCTGGGAGTTGAAGTCCACCAGTGTTACTTGGGGAATTCTGGAAGTATATAAATGCAGTCTGGGTAACTATAATAGCTAAAATGCAATCCATGCTAGCTGGGGAATTCTGGGAGTTGAAGTCCCCCCAACTTAAAATGACCCCAGTTGAGACACGCTGCTCCCAAGCCTTGCCTGGACCATCATCCACATCCCTGGGAGCTAAAATCCTGCTCTCAAGACCAGACAGGCTTCCTTCTCCACCCCCGGCCTGGTTCCCTCCAAACCCTTCATCGTCCTCATCATCGAAGCCTCTTAAGGGCTTAAAAAACCATCCCAAAAGCCGCGGCATCGTTGGGCTGGGCCCAGCACCCCACCCAAGCCGCCTTCGTCCTGGCAGTTACTGCCCCGGAGGGGGGGGGGTGGAGTGACAATGGGGAAGAAGGAACAAACTTCACCCCACGCGTCGAGCAGAGCTATTCCTGGGGCACTTCCGCCTGCCAAGTGCTCCAAAGTCACCCCCTAATGCAGGGGTCTGCAACCTTAAACACCCAAAGAGCCATTTGGACCTGTTTCCCCACAAAAAAAGAAAACACCAGGAGCCTCAAAACCTGGGTGGGTGTGGCCAACTCGACGTCACTCACTCCCACCTCCTGCTCTGGAACATGGAGCGAGTCTCCCTCCCCCGCCATCACCTTTACCTTTTCAGGCCAGGCGAGGAGTGATGGGAAGGGGAAGGGCCAGCCAATGGTGGGATCAGCCGGTAGGGAGCTGCCACAGAGGGCCCAAAAGAGCTGCATCTGGCTCCAGAGTCGCAGGTTGCCGACTCCTGCCTAACCCATCGATTTTGGGACCTGTGCCTGAAAGTTGACAGAACAGACTTCTCCCCCTTATTAGACCATGCTTTGTGGGGGGGAGGTTAAAAAAAATCAGGATTTTTTTTCCTCCTTTGGCATCCTCCTGCGATGCCCCCCACCCCCCGACTTTCTCATCTCTCCTTCCAGAGTTGGAAACCTGTGGACAGTACCCCTTTTAATGGCATACCCCTCCCCTCCCCACCCCGAAATGCCAACCCACGTCAAACAGCAATTTCAAAGGCAGCTTTGGAGAGCCTGGGAAAAATCAGATTAAATCTGGAAGCAGAGAGAGAGAGATGGAAGCGGAGGCAGAGGTGTTGGCCTACATCCAGGCACCTCCTGCTCTTTCCAGTGGGGGGGGGAGGAGGGGAGGTGTGGGTCTTGTCTCTCCTCCCCCCCCCCCCCATGAACCATCCCAGGAAAAGAGAAAGGTCCTTGCTGATCTTTTGGGGGGCTTGGAGAGGGTGTAGAGGGGGGGTGGGGGTTGGTCGACGACCCTGAGAATGGTCCATGTCGTCTTTGCGAGCTGCTCAGCCTATGCTTACATGGGTGCCCGTGGGGCCTTTTCCATCTGGGAAACCGAGGCAGGGAATGGCAGCAATGCTGGGAATGTTGCCCCGGGGAGAAGGAGTGGAGGCAAGTCGAGGCTCGGGAAAATCCTGGGGATTTGACACACATGTGTGGGTCGGTGCGAGGCAGGGGAACCAAAATTGTGCAAAGGAACCAGAGGCCAGCCTTCCATTTTGCTGGGCTGGGAGTCTGGGGCAGGGTTAGGAGGGCTGGAGGGGGGGTGGGGTTGGGGGGAGAGGTTGAGGGGGCTCAGAGAGATTCCAGACACACACATACCCCAGGCTGGGATTGGGGAACAGCTCTTCACCCCAAAGGAACTGCTCTGGAAGGGAGGTGGGCTCTCCTCCATCAATTAAGTTCTTCCCAACAGCCCTGCAAGGTAGGGTACGTTGAGGAAGCATGCCTTGCCCTTGGCATCGCCTTCTAGACCTCAGGATCTTCAGAGATGAGGATTATAGGTTTTACTCCTTCCTTCCTTCTTTCTTTTCCTTCCTCCCTCCCTTCCTTCCTTCCTTTCTTCTTTCTTTCTTTCCCTTCCTTCCTTCCTTCTTTTGCTTCCTTTCTTCTTTCTTTGTTTTACTTCTTACCATCCGTCCTTCTTTTTTCTTTCTTTCTTTTCCTTCTTTCCATCCTTTCTTCTCTTTCTTTCTTTTACCTTTCTTCTCTTTCTTTCTTTTACTTCTTTCTTTTCTTTCCTTCCTTCCTTCCTTTTCTTTCTTTCTTTCTTTCTTTCTTTCTTTCTTTCTTTCTTTCTTTCTTTCTTTCTTTCTTTCTTTCTTTCTTTCTTTCTTTCTTTCTTTCTTTCTTTCTTTCTTTTCCTTCCTTCTTACTTTTTCTTTCTTTTAGTTCCTTCCTTCTTTTTTCTTTCTTTTCCTTCCTTCCATCCTTCCTTCTCTTTCTTTTTTTCACTTCTTTCTTTCTTTACTTACTTATTTCCTTTTTTTTTCATTGCTAAGTAAAGTGGGCTGCACCCAATTTTGCAATTCACCAGAATTTTGACAGCATTCATGGGGTGTCCTCGACTTACGGCCACCAATGGAGCCCCACATTTCTGTCGCTAAGTGAGGCAGTAAAGGGAGTGGTGCTCCATTTTACAACCTGCCCCAGATGTGGTTTGATCCCGTGGAACGTCTTTCCTTGGCCCGGTTGTTAAGCAAATTGCAATACATTGTGAAGTTGGTTGCATGGTTGTTAAGCGAGTTGGACTTTCCCTATGGACTTCGCTCATTGGAAGGTCACAAAAGGGGATCACATGACCTCCCTGGGATCCTGCGACCATCATAAATACAAGTCAGTTGCACCAATTGTCCGAATTTTGATCATATGACCATGGGCAGTGGTGGGATTCAGCCGGTTCATACCGGTTCAGGAGAACCGGTTGTTAACTTTCCGAGCAATTTGGTGAACTGGTTGTTGGAAGAAATCATGAAGGCAGAGAACCGGTTGTTGAATTATTTGAATCCCACCAGTGACCACGGGGTTGTTGCGACAGTCATTAAGGGCAAAAAACTGTCCTAAGTCATTTTTTTCAGGGCCGTTGTAACTTTGATTGGTCGCTAAACGAATGGGTATAAGTTGAGGACTACTTGTCGTAGAAAATAATGAAAAATATGGGCGTAATAAAACGTCTCCTGGCAATTGGTTCTGGCTTTATTCCAACTATTCCTTCTCAAGTCTGGAAATGGAGGCAGGCTCGGCGGTCTCTGAGCATGCACAGAGGGCCTCTGTTTGACCCTCACCCAAAGCAATTGTGGCTTTTGGGCAGGGAGGTGATCAGGGGGAATTAATTATTTTGTTAAGGGAGAACTGGTGAAGCGACCCGGATGGCCCCAGTCTTATCTTGCCCCCCCCCCCATGACTCCCCCTCCCCAAGAAATGGGAATTAGAGAACGTCTCAGTCCAGCGAGCTGGAACAGGACAGAGCGAGCCGGAGGGTCATGGGGGGGTAGGAGGAGAAGGGGGGCCTCTCTAATATTTAACCAAAAGGGAGATTAAATTCCTGCTTGGGCTTGGTGGGGGGGGAGCATGTGAGGAGGGGTGTGGGGAGAAAGGAAGGAAGGAAGGAAGAAAAGAGAGAAAGACAGAAAGAGAAAGAAAGAGGAAGGAGGGAGGGAGGGAGGTAAGGAAGGGAGAGAAAGAAAGAAAGAAAAAAGAGAAAGAGAAAGGAAGGAAGACAAAAGAGAGAAAAAAGAAAGGAGGAAGAAGAGAAGGAAGGAATGAAGGAAGGGAGAGAGAGGAAGGGAGGAAAAGAAAGAGAGAGAGAGAAAGAAAGGAAAGGAAAGAGAAAGAAAGAAGAAACAGGAAAAGAGAAAGAAGAGAAAGGAAGGAAGGAGAGTGAAAAAAAGGGAAGGAGAGAGAGGGAAAAGGAAGTAAGAAGAGAGAAGGAAGGGAAAGAATTATAGAGAGAGGAAGAAAGGAAAAGAAAGAAAATAGAAAAAGGAAAAGAGGGAGAAAGAAAGAGAAAGAAAGAAACAAAGAGAGAGAAAAGGAAGGAAGGAAGGGGAAAGAGTCAGAAAGGAAAGATGGAAGGAAGGGGGATTGCAGTTGCAAAAGGTACCCCTCCTCTACACTGCTTTGGGCCTCCCAGCCATTGGAAGGGCCCTGGTTGGAGAAACTCAAGCCAACTGGGACCCTTACTTGGGGGACCTTTCCATCTGGGCCAAGTGTCCCCCATCTTCTCTGACCCTGGGGCTGGGGGCTCTTTGCCTGGGTGGGACTCGGGGACCCCTCCCTCCCTCGCTCCCTCCCAGCCTGAGGGGGGCTGTGAGGAATGGAACCCCAAAGCATCTGGAGGGCAGGAGGGCCTGCGCCCAGGCCAGGTGCTGGGGGGGACGGGTTCCCGAGGCTGGAATTTGACCCCACTCCCCACTCCGGGGTCCCCGCTTGGGCCTGGGAGAGTTCCCCCCACCGCTTGCTCCCTCCCTCCTCTCCCTGCTGCTCGTTAGCTCCTTTCCTGAGCTGTCACTTTCCATTTCATCTCCTCTCTCTCCCCCCTCCTCTAATTCCAGCAGAGCCCCTGACCCTTTTGCGGGAGGGGGCAGGGGCAGGGGGCCAGTGGGGAGGGGAGGGGAGAGCGGGCACAGCCTGGGTACTCTAGCCCCCTCCCCAACCAGGCCAGTCCTCCCTCTGGGCCCCTCCATCAATTAGCAACCGCTCCATCATTAGTTACTACGGCAACTGGAGGACTGGTCTGAGTGGGGGGGGCGGGAAGGGGGGGCCTCCTTAGCGTGTTCCACACGTGTGAGTGGCAGGGAAAGGCACAGAAGGGGCTTTTGGGGAGCCTCTCTGGATCAGGCCTGCACCCCCAGCCTGAAACCTTACAGGCTCAATCCAGCTCATCCTCAACTTGCAACGGTTCGTTGAGCGACTAAACTTATGCCGGCTCCATAAAAAAGTGACTCAGGATCAGTTTTCACACTTAACGGCTGTCGCTGCCATCGCGTGGCCAAAATTCAGACCCTTTGGCCGCCGACTCGTACTTATGACAATCACCACGTCCCTGGTAGGGGGTCACATGATCCTCTTTGTCGAGCTTCCAAGTTTGTGGGGGAAGCCAGATGCGCTTAAGAACAGAACGATTCTCTTAAGAACGGCAGGGGTTCTCTGAACAACGGGTGGCAAGAAAAGTCATAAAGCGGGGCCAGGTTCGCTTAACAACGGGCCTGGCTTTGCCATGGAAATTGTGGGCTCAATTGAGATCATAAGTCAAGTCCTTGACTCCCTGAAACAATGTCTCACTTAGTAATGGAAATTTTGGACTCCGTTGTGGTCATAAGTCGAAGACTGTACACCGTTTTCAATCTTGGTCACTTTAAAGTTGGGTGGGACTCCCAGAATTCCCCAGTCAGCAAAGCAAAGGTGGTTGGGGAATTCTGGGAATTGAAGTCCCACCTTGTCTTAAATTGACGGAAGCTGAGAAACAAAATATGAATTAAACTCGGTGTATGATACGCAAACCTGTGAGAAGAAACACACCTCACAATCTGTCACAAATTTCAATTTCCTTCCATAAAAGAATTCCAGATTTGGCTTTTTCTACACCAAATATCAGCAAGGGAAATTTTCATCTTGTGGCCTGTTGTTATCTCAGCTTCTCTTTTTCACCGGCTCCGATCAACGGGCATTAAATTTATTTCATTTCATTTCATTTTTTAAAATTTTCTTTCATTCCTTCTTTTGTTTTGTTTTTCTATTTTATTCTGTTTTATTTTTTATTTTTTTTAAATTTTTATTTCTTCTTTTTTTAATTTTGTCTTATTGATTGGATTTTTTTGGATTTGAATTGAATGATTTCTTATTGTACTGTTGGATCGGATTAGAGTTCGTATCTGATTTGATTTTCATTTAATTTCGTCCAATTTTTTATTTTATTCCTGATGTCATTATTTTCTTTTTCTTTTATTCTATTTATTTTCTTTTTATTTATTTATTTATTTTATATCTCTGGTCATCAAGATTTTGGGATTTTTATTTCATTTCATTTTATTTCATCCCCCTCTTTTTATTGATTGGATTTATTTCATTATTCCATCTTGATTTGATTTCTTTTTTTTTTTAATTTTTATTTCCTTTGCTTGTTTTTTATTTTATTTCTTATTTCATTTCTTTATATTTTATTTGATTATTTACTTCATTTGTTACTATGTTATTTTATTTTAATTTAATTTATTACTATTTTTATTTTAGTTTTTTAATTTTATTTATTTCAGCTCAGTTTAGTTTATATATTTTATACTGGTATTTTTTTTTAATTTTTATTTTATTCGTCTATTTTAATTTAATTTATTTCAATTCATTTTAATTTAATTTAGTTTAAGGTATTATTTTAATTTAATTTAATTTCACATCCCTGGACCTCAGAAGTGCATTAGCAGCCCTTGGCAATCATTTTTATTCGATTTTAGAGCCTGGAACCGTTTGATATTCTCAGCAAACATGGCCCGCTCTTTGTTAGCCATAACCCCGGATCATTTATTTACAAGCTAAAAATCCCCTTTGCTAGGCCCTGTGGTTTGAGAGGCTGCCGTTTCTCTCTTCTTCTTCGTTTTTAATCAGTTGCAATCGACCCATGGATGTTGGGAAAAGGGTTTTTGAATTAGATTTTTGTGGGTGTTTATCGGTCTCCTCGCAGGATAAGTAGACATAGAGTTGGCCTTTATAGCTATCTACCTTCCTACCTGCCTGTCTGTCTATCATCTATCATCAATCAATCAATCAATTTATCTGTCTATCTATAATCTCTCTTGTTGTCTCTCTTTCATCTCTCCCTCTAATCTCTCTCTCTCTTTCTCTCTCTCTCTCTAATCTATCTATCTATCTATCTATCTATCTATCTATCTATGTCAATATCTTCATCTATCTATCTATCTATCTATCTATCTATCTATCTATCTATCTATCTATCTATCTATGTCAATATCTTCATCTATCTATCTATCTATCTATCTATCTATCTATCTATCTATCTATCTATCTATCTATCTATCTATCTATCATCTCTCTCACTCTAATCTCTCTCTGTCTCTGTCTCTGTCTCTCTCTCTTACACACAGAGAGTCTTAATAAAATTGCAAACTTTTTCCCTAGGAACAATGTTAAGCCACAGAGAGCCGTTGACTTACAACCGTTCGTTTAATGACCATTCGAAGTTACAACGGCAATGAAAAAAGTGACTTATGATCATTTTTCACACACTTAGGACTGGCTCTTAAAAGACCTTTTAAGATCTCTGTCATTGCTCAGTCAGCGGTCGTAACTCTGGGATTACCTGATCTGTCACCTTTCCTTTTTTGTCTTCGATAATTTTATTTTATTGCAAATTTGGGGTCCCCGTGGCTATTTTCCAGTCCGTGGGATGATCCGATTCCGAAGTGAAAAACAATCCACGGATTTTAACAGATAATCAGAGTTGGAAGGGACTTTGTAGGTCATCTAATCCAACCCCCCCACATGAGTGGGAGACTCTACACCATTTCTGACAAATGGCAGTCCAGTCTCTTCCTCCTCCTCCTCCTCCTCCTCCTCCTCTTCTTCTTCTGGGGGGTTTAGTATCTCTTTTTAAAAGAACTTTCTGGGTCTCAGCTTGATTTCTCTTTTAATTCATCCCTTTGGCTTTTAATGGGTTGATTCTATCGAGGACTCCAGCGAGGGAATCTCTTCTATTTTTTCAGCACCAAAGCCAGAAGAAATACATGGGCTCTGTTTTCCCTGCCTTTTTCCTCTGCGTCGTTGGCGCCCGCTTCAGACCTTGGCTGTCTCACTTCCAAGTCCAGGAAGTCCTCGAGTTACGATGGTGCGGGAGCCCAACATTTCTGTCACTAAGCGAGGCGGTCCTTCAGTGAAGTTTTTTGCCTCACTTTATGAACTTTCTGGCTGCAGTTATTAAGTTAGCCGCACGGTTGTTAAGTGAATCTGGGTGGTTTTCCTCCCCAAAATCATGGAGTTTGCTCGTCAAATCATGTGACACCCCCCTCCCCCCCCGGGATACTGTAACCGTCGTAAATATGAGTCAGCACCCAAGTTTTGATCCTGGGAGGGAATTCTGCAACTGTCGTAAGTGTGAAAACCAGTCAACAAGCCACTTTTTAAAATGCTGTTTTAGATTTGAATGATCAGCAAACGAACGGTTGTAAGCCTTCTATGATTCTGTAAGGATCTCCTGCTGGAGCAGGGGGGGTTGGACTAGATGACCTCCAAGGTCCCTTCCAGTTCTGTTATTCCATGATTCTATAAGGGTCTCCTGCTGGAGTAAGTGGTTGGACTAGATGGCCTCCATAGTCCCATCCAACTCTATTATTCTGTCATTTCGTAAGGGTCTCCTGCTAGAGTGGGAGTGAGTGGGTTGGACTAGATGACCTCCAAGGTCCCTTCCAGTTCTGTTATTCCATGATTCTATAAAGGTCTCCTACTGGAGTGGGGGGTTGGACTAGATGACCTCTTGTCTATTAAAATAATTTTTCTTTGATGTCCTTTGACCAACTCATTTTAAACGTTTCGTTTTCTTTTGCCGTTTTAGCAATTGCTGGTACAGGGAGTCCTTGACTTACGACCACAATTGAGCCCAAAATCTCTTGTCGCTAAGCGAGGCAGTTAAGTGAAGTTTTGTCTCATTTTGCGATCTTTCTGGCTGCCGTTGTTAAGCGAATCACTGCCATTGTTAAGGTAGCAACACGGTTGCTAAGCGAACCTGTTTTTTCCCTCACGGATTTGGCTCGTCAGTCGGTCACAAAAGTGGATCGTGTGGGACACGGCGACCATCGTAAACACGAGTCAATGGCCAAACGTCCGAATTTAGATCACGTGATCCCCAGGGGTGGTTGCAATGGTCGTAAGTGTGAAAAACAGCTATAAGTCACCTTTTTCAGTGCATTGCTACTTGGAACGGTCACTAAAGGAACAGTTGTAAGTCGAGGACTTAAATCTTAAATCTTTTCCCAGAGTTTTGTTCTTTTTTGTTCTTTTAAATTTTCTTTTTTGGTGGATTTATTTTCAAGGAAACCCTCTGCCTTTTCAGCTAGTCCTTGACTTACGTCCACAATTTATTTTCAAGAAAACTCTGGCTGGGGGATTCTGGGAGTTAAAGTCCACTTCTCTCACAGTTGCTGTCTGTCTAAGGTTTTCTGGGAGTTGAAGTCCATCTATCCTATAGTTTCTAGCTTCCTAAGGAATTCTGGAAGTTGAAGTCCACCTATCTTACAGCTTCTGGTTGTCTAGGGGATTCTGGGAGTTGAAGTCTACCTATTTTACAATTGCTTCCAGGCTGGGGGATTCTGGGAGTTGAAGTCCACCCCTCTTCAACGGGTTGTGCTTGAGAACCGTTGCCATAGCTATTTTCCTTGTGACCTCAAGCATTCCAGCAACGCCTTTGAGATATGGAGGCCTTCAACCCTCACGTCAACACCCCTTCCCCGTCTCGCCTAGACATTTATACGGCATGTTCTTTCTCCCCTGTGACCTTGTGGGTGTCTTGGATGGCCGTAGGAGTTTCCAAAATTCAGATCGTTCCCCTTAGAAGTGTTTCCACCAGGCCCACTTCCTCAAGTGACTCTCCTTCTGGAACCTTCTCAGGAACTAGACCTCCTGCCACCGTGTCGACCCTGAATGACAAATCGCGACAAACTTGGGTTGCCTTGAAGAGTGTCGGTGCCTCGTTGTGTGATTTTGTTCTCATGCCACTGTTATCTTAATAGCTTTTATTATTTTTTTGGGAGATGGTTTGGCTCTGCTCGTCCAGTTGTCTTGGCCGGAAGGACTGGGAAGTTTTCCAAGAAAGAGATCCAAGAATCTAAATTTGTCCTCTGGGACCATTCGTCTGCTTTTCCTCCTGGGCTTGGTTCCAATTAGCAGACCAGATCCGGGGCTTTTCAATCACACCAACTTTAAGAGAGGTGGACTTCAACTCCCAGAATCCCCTACTCAGCCAGAAGGTGTAAGGTGGACTTCAATTCCCAGAATCCTGGTGGCAAGTTGTTCCACTGGTTAATTGTTAGGAATTGTTTAGGAAGTTTCTCCTTAATTCCAGGTTGCTTCTCTTCTCTTCTCTTCTCTTCTCTTCTCTTCTCTTCTCTTCTCTTCTCTTCTCTTCTCTTCTCCTTTCTTCTCCTTTCTTCCTTTCCTCTTCCTTCCTTCCTCCCCCTCCCTCTTTCTTTCCTTTTCTTTCTTTTCTCTCTCTCTCTTTTTCTTTCTCCCTCTCTCTTTCTCTTTCCCTTCCTTCCTTTCTCTCTCTCCCTCTCTTTCCCTTCCTTCCTTCCTTCCTTCCTTCCTCTCCTTCTTCCTTCCTTCCTTCCTTCCTTCCTTCCTTCCTTCCTAATAATAAGCAGAATAGACCTGGAAGAGACCCTGGAGGTCTTCTAGTCAAACCCCCTGCTCAAGCAGGAGATTCTATACTGTCTCAGACAAGTGATTGTCCAGTCTCTTCTTCAAAACCTCAAGGAAACGGAGGCACCCACAACTTCTGGTGGCAAGCAGTTCCACCGGTTAATTGTCCAGAAGTCCCTCCTTCCTTCTAGAACGGTCCTCCTCTCCTTGATTTCCTTCCCATCCAGGGCTGCTGATTTTAGACCCCCAGGGCTCTCTTCTAAGGGGGGTCCACACAGCCACCAGAAGCTTTGGATGCTCCAACACTGGAAGTTTTTAAGAAGATGTTGGATAACCGTTTGTCTGAAGTGGTGTAGGGTTTCCTGCCTAGGCAGGGGGTTGGACTAGAGGACCTCCAAGGTCCCTTCAAACTCGGTTATTCTATATTCTATTCTATATTCTATTATATTATAATATGGTTCTATTCTATTCTATTCTATTCTATTCTATTCTATTCTATTCTATTCTAGTTTCTATTCTATTCTATATTCTATTCTATATTCTATATTCCTATTCTATATTCTTTATTCCATAGTCTATTCTATTCTAGTTTCTATTCTATTCTATATTCTATTCTATATTCTATTCTATTTTCTATTTTATTCTATTCTATTTTCTATTCTGTTCTATATTCCAATATTATTCTATTCTATTTTCTATTCTATTCTATTTTCTATGGGTTTGCTTCTTTTCCAGCCCGGGGAGGGGGGGGTCTTCAATGGTAGGGGGTTTATTACCCCATCATCTTCCACTTTTCTGGTTAGACCTGGTGGAAATCCAGACCAACATTGCTCAACAGCAGCTGGTTAGGGAGAAAAAAAAACACCCACAACCCAGTCCCTGTTTCCTGTCTCTCCCGCCCCCCCCCCCACCCCCCCATCCTCCATCTTGCAGTCTAAGATCTGGGCAGGGTCCACATCCAAGGGAGGGGAGGGGGGGTAGGTGGGAGGTAGCAGCCAGCCATACAAGATTGCTGCCTCAGCTGTTTTCTTAAGTTTGTGTTTCTTCTCGACTGCTGAGCGAGAATGCGATGGAGCCCAGCCGTTTGTTGAGGGGGGGGGGGCGCGGGGGGGAGACGCGGTCAAAGGTCCTTGTTTTCACAGCCTGGGTTTTTGGGGGTGGGGGAGGGGGTGAAGTTGCAAGGGAGGGAAGAGGAGGTTCTGGGCCCATAAGCCCCAGCAGGCTACGTACTGGCCTGGGTAAGAGTGTGATTGTGTGGTTGGCATCCGACTTATCCGAAAATCTCCAGGTTGCAATTTGGAAACAAATGGGTCAGGTTTGGAATACCAGAAGAGTTTAGAAGGGACCCTGAAGGCCTTCTAGTCCAACCCCCTGCTTAAGTAAGAAACCCTACATTATTTCATATAAAATGGATGTCCGATGATCTCTCCTTAAAATCAGAGCTGGTTGCTTCTTTCTGGATGGGATTTCCTTTCTGAGTGACGGAATCAAAGGGAATTCGTTTTTTTAAATATATAGAATCTTCTATCTATATAAAAGCGAAATACCCCTCGCGCATCATCACAAAATCTCCAGAACCGTAAAGCCTACAAACTTGACATTTGGCACATATGTTCCTCTTGGCTTCTAGGGGCTCACTGAGAAAGGATTTTTCAAAATGACCATCAAAGCATTTAGAGTATTTCCTATATTATTTTTATTAACACGCTCTGATGCTAAGGAGTTCTGCTCCCCTTCCCCACCTGGAAAGAAATCTCTTCCAAATGCAAAACACAAGCAGAGGAGAGGAGTTTCAATTTCATTTTTAGTTTCAGAGTACCAAGCAGCTTTAGTACAGAACAGTTGAGCTAAGCCACACCCAGGCTCCTTGCTGTCTCCTTCTTGCTCACATAGCAAATACTCTTTCAGTTTCCAAACAGCCCTCAACTCTCTCACACACTGACAGGATGCTAGACAGATGGATACCGATGGATGCTGGGAGGCAGAGGCAGAATTCCCCCCCACCTTATTTTCCTCCCCCAAAACGAAGCCCCGCCACATGATTTCGTAGGGAAGCACGAGGATTGAGCTAGTATTTTAATAAACTTCATCATTCAATCGACTTTGATCCCCGAAGGGATGAGCTAAATTTGAAAGAACAGCCTGTCTCAAAGCAGGGGGAGGGGGGATTACAAGCGGTCCTTGAGTTACAACGGTTCATTTAGTGACCGTTCAAAGGTCCAACCGCACAGGGAAACGAGACTTACGGCCGTTTTTCACACTTAACGACCGTGGCAGCCTCTCCACGGCCACGCGATCAAAATTCAGACCCTTGGCAGCTGGTTCATATTTACGACGGTCGCTGTGTCCCCGGGGTCACGCGATCCCCTTTTGCGATCTTCCAACAAGCCAGATTCACTTAACAACCGTGTTCGTAACGTAAGAACTGCAGTGATTCACTCAACACCTGTGGCGAGAAAGGTCGTAAAATGGGACAAAGCTCCCTGAACAACTGTCTCACTTAGCACCAGAAACGTTGGGCTCCATTGTGGTCATAAGTCAAGGATTCCCTGCATTTATGAAATGTGATCATAAGTTGAGGATTCCCTGCATTTATTAAATATCGTAAGTTGAGGATTGCCTGTATTATTAAACGTGGTAGTATTTATTTATTTATTTATTTATTTGAATTTATATACCACCCCCTCTCCCAAAGGGACTCGGGGCGGTGAAGTAAGTCGAGGACTACCGGGATGGAGCCATGAGGCTTGATTGCTCTCGAAAAGTCATGAAATCCTAGAGGGTGGAAGGTCATCTAGTCCAACCCCTTCCCCCCGCTACACTGCTCAACCACATAATCGCTCTTTCGTCCACCTCCATCCTCTCCACAACCCTGTTAGGTAGGCCGCCAATCTCTGGCTGCGATGAAGCCCACCCCTCACTCCCCCCCCCGCCTGCACTCCAGGTCTTCTCTGCTCCCCCCCACCCCCAGCCTGTCCCACCCCACTTATCCCCCCTCCCTGCTATTATCTCATTTGGCAGCTGATCTGTCCCAGGCGGCTCTGGGGGTCAAATGTCAACAGGTTGGAATGCTTTGGGTCTGGGGGAGAAGGTGGGGGGGAGCGGTGGCCGAGGGAAGAGCCTGCTGCGTGCTGTTCTATGCTGAGCGAGCCAATGACCAAGAAGCTAAATTGAAGGCAGATGCAGAGGAGAATTACACGTCCAGGAGAGGAAAAAAAACACTCTGGGTTTTCGGCTGCACCGCTCAACCATTTTTAGATTTTTGTCTATTGGGTTTCCTTTTGCTAGGTTGAATCTGGAAAGAACGGCTCCAAAAAACTTCCTTCAAGTTCGCATCTTTAATCCAAATGAATCTATCCGTTAATTTTTTTGTGGTTCTTTTAAAAAGAGATTTCAATGGGGGAGGAGCAAGGGGGGGGGCTTCAAAAAAATTGAACAACCAGTTCTCTGCCCGGTTGCTGGGTGGGTGTGGCCATGATGGGCGTGGCCTAGTTGGTCCTCCTGCTCCACCCTGGGAGCAAAATCAGGCTGCGGGGGAGAGGGGAGGCTGTCTTCGCCCTCCCCGGGCTTGGAAGGCTTTCCTCAACCCTCCATGAGGGTGAAAATGGCCTTCTCGGGCTCCGGAGGGGGTGGAAGGTCATCTAGTCCCCCGGCTACACTGCTCAAACATAAATCGCTCCTTTGTCCACCTCCATCCTCTCCACAACCCTGTTAGGTAGGCCACCAGTCTCTAGAAAGAGGCCCATTTCTGGCCTTCCAGAACTTCTGGAAGATCTGTTTTTCGCCCTCCCCTGCACTTACTTGCGATCCAAAATGGGCCACGTAGGGACTCCTGGGAGGGGAGGGGCAGGATTGGGTGGGGCCAGCCAGGGGTGGGATTTGCTGGTTCGCCAAACTGGCCATTAACAACCAGTTCTCTTGAACCGGTGTGAACCGGTAGCAGCCCATTTCCCCCCATGGGTATCTTGCAAAAGTAGTTTCATGCCATGTGGATTTTGGGTTTTTTTCCCCTATAATCAAGTTGTTCTTGTTTCCAATGTACCTGGCCTTGTGGTTTCTGACAGGTAAGTCACTTCTGCCTCGCTAGGATTCTTTTTTTTAATTTCGCGGATTAATCTCACCTGTTCATCAAAGGATGCAACTCGGGATTTTTAAAAACACCCGCGATTATAGATCGCAGCGAAGCAGTAGGCGGAGGAATATAGTTGGGAAAAGTTGAGCAATGGCTCTTAAAAGGTTGTGCAGGGTTGGTGGGAGGGTGAGTTTCTCTCTCTCTCTCTCTCTCTTTCTTTCTCTGTCTCTTTCTCTCTGTCTCACACACACACAGCCCCCCCCTCCCCCCCCTCCAATCTGATGGAGCAGAACAGGTATAACGAGGTTTTCCATTTGAAACAGCTGCCACACCTTTTGGAAGGAAGGCAGGGAACAAGGTCTGCCCAGCCAAGCAGCTTCATGGAGAAGCAACGTCTTCTCCTAAATGCAGAGGGCAATTTTCCCCTCTCTGACTGAAAAGCAAATTAAAATCAGATAGGGGAGAATATTTGCAGTTCAGGGTTGAATTGAGGAGTCCTTGGGGGGGTTTGGAGCTGGGGGGGGGGGTTTCTTGCAGATGTTTTGTGACCCAACTAGGGAATGTCATCAGTGCTGGCAGGGAGTGGTTTGTAGGGAGGAGGAGGAGGAAGAGAGGAGGAAGAGGAGTGTGAGGTCTTTGATGCTCTCTGAGCTTGGTTTTATTCTTGCAGACGTTTCGTGACCCAACTAGGGAACCTCATCAGTGGAGTAGAGTTTGCAGAGAAAAAGTAGGGGGGGAGGAGGAGGAGGAAGAAGAGGAGGAGGAGGAGGAACTGATGGGTACTTGGTGCTCTGTGAGCTGGGGGGTTTTCTTGCAAATGTTTCATATATAAACAGAGACCAAACGCCTCTCCCTTTTAGCTCTGATGATGTTCCCTAGTTTGGTAATGAAATGTCTGGAAGAAAACTACCAAGCTCAGAGAACACCAAGGACCCCACAGTTGTCCTCTCCTTCCTTCCTTCCTTCCTTCCTCCTCCTCTCCACAACCCCCTTTTCTTTTCAACATTGATGACGTTCTCTAGTTGGGTCGTAAAATGTCTGCAAGAAAACAACCAGAGATCGGGTAGGGTTCTCACCAAACAGAATCTGGTTTGAATCCGGTTTTGATCCCTGCAGGGAAGCAGACAAACGGCTCCTTAAGAGTTTTCCAAACAACCCCAGGTGTGTTTTCCTTCCCGCCCAGGATCCCATTTTCCTTATTTCTGAAGTGGGGATTTGGGAAAATAAATAAACAGATTTCACTGAAAACGAGAGAGAGAGATCCCATTTTTTCCCACAGGAAACATTCACAGCTTTTGTGGTACAAAGGAGACAAGTACAAGTGTCCCGTTTATGTCCCAACACTTCAGAGTTATGACGCTTTGGGAAACAAAAGGGGACTTCCAACCTGTCCTCGAAGTTACGACTGTCGCACAATCACAATTCAGGGGCTTGGCAACTGGCTAGCATTCAGAACGGTTGTAGCACTTTACACACATGGGATTGTGTTTTGTGACCCCTCCCAGCTGGCTTCCCATCAGCAAAGTCAATCAGGGAAGCTAGATTCACCTAAAGACCATACGATTCATTTAACGTCCCAAGGTAAAAAAAAATCTTGGTAAAGTTGGGTCCGGACACACAAATGCTTGCTTTGTGAGCCCCTGAATTTAGGGACTGAAAATTCTGATCATAAACCGAGGGCCACAATTGCACCCCAAATTGATGTTGCTAAGTGAGACATTGGTCAAATTGGCTCCATTTTATGACCTTTCTTGCCAAAGTTGACAAATGAATCACTGCGGTTGTTAGGTCAGTCACATGCTCATTAAATGAATCTGGTTTCCCCCTTGAAGGTCGCAAAAGTGAATCACATGACCCCAGAACACTACAACCGTCATAAATACGAGTAATTGCCAAGTGTCTGAAGTTTGATCACATGACCATGGCGATGCTGCGATGGTTGTAAGTGTGAAAAACAGCCCTAAGTCACTTTTTTCACTGCCGTTGCAGCTTCAAACGGTCACTAAATGAATAGTTATAAATCAAGAACTACCTGTTGCTTCCGAGTGGAATTTAGCATCTAGATTTCTCCCTGTTCGTGGAAGCTTCATCCCTGGGAGCTTTCAAGAAGAGGCTGTCAGAAATAGGGTAGGGTCAGAAATAGGCTAAGGTCTCCTGCTTGGGTGGGGGTGGGGGTTGGACTAGATGACCTCCACGCTCCCTTCTGACTCCGTTAATCTGTTGTTAATCTCTTGTCGGGCTGATGGGCTGCTTCCCCTTTTCCCTGCAGGTTCCAGAACGAGGGGGGTTACGTCTTGTACCCCCAGATCGGAGACCGCTTGGACCTCATCTGCCCCCGCTCCGTACCCCTGGGCCCATTCTCCACCGAGGACTACGAGTACTATAAGTTGTACCTGGTTCAGACCGAGCAGGCGGAGCGCTGCGAGATCCTGCGCACCCCCAACCTGCTCCTTACCTGCGACCGGCCCGAACATGACATGCGCTTCACCATCAAGTTCCAGGAGTACAGCCCCAATCTCTGGGGCCACGAGTTCAAGTCCAACCAGGACTATTACATCATCAGTAAGCCTGCTTTTGCGGGGGGTGGGATTTCTTGAAAGGCCGTCCTCGGCTTACGACCATTCTATTTAGCGATGGTTCAGTCTTCTAACCACGCTAAAAAAAGGGGGGGGGGCTTAGGGCCATTTTTCACACTTAACGACCGTTGCAACGGTCGGAATTCAGATGCTTGGCAACTGATCCATATTTATGACAGCTTTTCAAGCGTCCCGGGGCTCACTTGATCCCCTTTTCCGACCCCCCCCCCAACGAGCGAAGTCAATGGGAGTATCCAGCGATTCGTTTAACAACCATATGACTCGCTTAACGACTGCAGTGATTCACTTAACAACAATACCAGCTTGCTAAGGTGAACGACTGCAGGGGTTTAGTGAAGAAAGGCGGCCAGGAAGGCGGTAAAATGGGGGCCAAAACACTCACGGAACAACTGTCTTTCTTAGCGACAGAAATGTCGGTGCTCGGTTGTTGGTCGTAAGTTGAGGACTGCCTATGTCGGGGGAGGGGGGGAAATTTCACCTTTAGAGGAGGAGGGGCAGGGATGAAAGGGAGGACATGGGGGGGGCAAAGATGGAGAAGGGAGTTCCCCCCCCCATTGCTGTGCTTCCACACCTGGCCCTCCCTTGCAAGGGTGCTGGGGGGATTTGTGGGGGGTCTTTTCCAAAAGGGGGGGGGGTCTGGCTGTCGTGTGTCCCCCTCCCATCCCCTCCCTCTCCCCCCCCCTACGCCCAGCCTCCCTGTCACACCATCTCCAGCTGCCTGGGGTGGCCCTTCAGCCATTGCCATGGCAACCGTCTCCCCGCAAACCTCAGCACAAGAGCCAGCGACATTGGGCGCTGGTGCCACCGCCGATGCCTGCCCAGTGTGCACATTTGCACAGGTGCGCTTGTACGTGTGCACACACACGCACACATACACACACACACACACTCACATAAACACAAAGGCACCGGCAGACGCATTGCCCAAGTGCACACCTGCCTTAGAAAGCTCCCCCCCACATGCCTTGTGCTATTTTGCACACTTACGCCAACGCTCACACATGCAAACTACACACATACACACACACACACACACACATACACTGGCACACGCTCGAGCTCAAATGCACCCCCTGCCTTTTAAGAAGGCATCCCTTGCCTTGTGGTAGGAAAGCAGTTTTGTCCGTTCACACATGCACAAGTGCACAAACACACACTCATACACTGGCATACTCGAGCCCGAGTGCACACGCATAGGGGCACCCGTGCGCGCACACAGGCACACAAACACACCGGCAGACTCCTGCCCAAGTGCCCACCTGCCTTTCAGAAGGCTGTTCTGATTTTGCATGTTTTACACCAATGCACACACGTGCCGCACACATCCCGGCACACTCGAGCCCAAAGGCACCCCCTGCCTGTTAGAAGGCACCCTTGCCTTGTGGTAGGAAGGCAAATTTTGCACATTTGCATTGGCACGCGCAGACACACACACACATACATACACACACACACATACATATACACAGGCGTGGTCCCAAATGCACAAATACAGACACATACATGCGCACGCATCGGCACCCTCGAGCCCAAACGCACCCCTGCTTTTTTGATGCTCCCCTGCCTAGTAGTTGCCAAACCATTTTGTGCTAGAGCTAGTCAGATAACAGGTAATCAGAGTTGGAAGGGGCCTTGTAGGTCATCTAGTCCAACCCCCCGCCCAAGCGGGAGACCCTATCCCATTTCTGACAGGTAAGAGTCCAATCTCTTCTTGCAAATCTCAAGTGATGGCGCTCCCACAACAGTCCTCGGCTTACGACCACAATTGAGCCCAAACCTTATGTCGTTAAGTGAGACACTCCTTAAGTGAGTTCTGCCTTATTGTTACGACCTTCCTTGCCGCTGTTGGGAAGCGAATCGCCGGCATTATTAAATCAGAGATGCAGTCATTAAGTGAATCCGGCTTCCCCCATGGACATTGCATGGCAAGGGACTCGTATTGATGATGGTCACAGAATCCCAGGGTCAAAGGTCACAAACGGGGGGAATCCCGTGACCCCAGGAATGCTGCGATCGTCATCAATACGAGTCCGTTTGCCAAGCAATTTCGGATCGTGGGATCCTGCAATGGTCAGAAGTGTGAAAAACATTTGTCAGTCCCTTTTTTCAAATGCCATGGTGACTTTGAACAGTCACTAAATGGAACTGTTGTGAGTCAAGGACTGCCTTTCCAACCCTCCATATAGTGACCATTTGAAATTACAACGGCACTGAAAAAAAGCGATTTAGGGCTGTTCTTCCCACTTAACGACCGTGAAAGCCTCCCCGTGGTCCTGCAATCCAAACTCGGATGTTTGGCCACCGACTCCTATTTACGATGATTGCAGCATCCCTGGGGGGAGTCACCCGATCCCCTTTTGCCAGCCAGCAAAGTCGGATTCTGCTTAATGACCGTCTTCCTGGCTGAACCGCACTGCGGCGATTCACTTAACGATGGTAGCAAGAACGGGTTCGATGTAATGGGGCGTTCCATGGGGCACGCCCCGTTCAAACGAAAGCGTTCATTTGAACCAGGGCCAGAGCTCACTTAGTCACCATCTCGCTTAACCACGGATATTTGGGGCTCATTCCTGGTTGCAACTCGAGGCCAACCCATACACGTATGTTCCAGACTAGGCCGATTGTGTGGTGCTGCCGGCGATGGTGGGGGTGGCTCTGATTTGGGGGAGAGGGTGGGGTTTAGAAGGGGTGCCCCCCCCCAGAGAGGCAGCCCTTCTCTTTGCAAAGGATTATGGGTGCTAGTTTTCCACTCCTGACCCCTTGCCACTCTCGGGCATCCATGTTTATATTATCCTAGTCCAGTAGGGGTGAACCTTTTCGGCACTGAGTGCCAAAAAGGGAGCGCATGCACTCCGGAAACCGGAAGAACAGCTTCTTGGTGTGCCATGTGGGAGCGCTGGAAACTGGAAGCTTGGCCACCTGGCCTTCCAGTTTCTAACGCACATGCGCGAACAAAGATCAGCTGGCTTGCGTGCTCATGCGAGCTGGGGAGCTGCTCTTCCGGTTTCCGATGCTCCCGTGCATGCAAAGACCAGCTGGCCGATGCTCCTGCATGCACTGAAACCCTAAAGAGCAACGGGCGATGGATGGAGTGCCCAGAGAGATGGCTCTGTGTGCCACTTCTGGCATGCATGCCATAGGTTCACCACCACAGTCCTAGTCAGCTTCCTGCACGACGGTGTGTGTGTGTGTGGTGTTTTTGCCCTCCTTGGGCTCCAGAAGCTTTCCTTGAGCTTCCGGGAGGGTAAAAATGGCCTCCCTCAGGCTCCGGAGGCCCTCCAGAGGCCAGAAACAGGCCCTTTTTCACCCTCCATGAGTCTCTGGGAGGCCCGTTTTCCACCTCTCCGGACTCTACGCACCCCCTGCACTTACCTGGAATCCAAAATGGGCCACGTGGGGACTCCTGGAAGGGACGGGGCGGGGTGGGGCCAGTCGTCGGAACTATCAGTTCGCCGAACCAGGCATAAAATTAATAACCGGTTTGCTCGAACCGCTGCGAACCGGCTGAATCCCATCCTTCTTGCAAAAAAATCTCGTTTCCTGTGCCAATGATGTGGATTTTGGGTTTTTTTCTTATAAGTGAGCTATTCTTGCTTCCAATATACCTGGCCTAGAGGTTTCTGACAGGTAAGTTGCAGCCCCGCCCCATTCCCCGTGCCCCCCCCCCCCACTCCGTACTGTTGCAGAGAAGCAGAGGAGAATAAAAGTCGTTGAATCGTCTGTTTTAAGGCAAAGAAACGAAGACGAGGGAAAAAGGGTTTTTCTCTTCAGAATCCATGTTCCTCACTCTCCTGCCCATTACACCATGGTTAGGGTCTCTATCCCACTTACGACCCTTCCTCTGACCCCTGAACCTACACTCACATGCCCAAGGGGGGCACGGATGCCCAGGTGGCTGCTTCCTCTTCCTCTTTTTGTTTTCCATGGGGGAAAAAAGGGTACAGCCTGCCTCGGCCTGCCCCAAATCCCTTCTGTCCCCACCCCACCCCATTTCCCTCCCAACAGCGTCCTGCCTCCGGCAGCAACCCCGGCTGCCTACTGGTGTCACGGCGGTGCCAGCCTGGTGTCCCCTCTGGGGCCCACATTTTTGATCCATATTTTTTTCCTCCTCTTTTTTTGGCAAAGGATTTTATGCCCGGTTGAGCGTGAGGGGAGAGGAGGGGGAGGGAGGGCCCTGGGAAGGGGTCCCTGGGGGAGGGGGCTTGGCTGGGCCATCTAGGCCAGTGGTAGGGAACCTTGGCTCTTTTATCACTGATGGACTTCAACTCCCAGAATTCCTGAATGAGCTATAAAAAGTTTCCCCATCCCTGGCCTAGTGGTTTTTCAGTTGTGAGGGAAATCAATTTTTGATTTGAATGGGATTGTTCAATATACAAATGTCCTAATTTTTGACTTGAATGATCAATATTCTTTATATGTCCTACATTTGTATACTAAACAGTCCCATTCAAGTCAAAAATTGATTTCCCTCACAACTGAAAAACCACTAGGCCAGGGATGGGGAAACCTTTTATGGCTCACTCAGGAATTCTGGGAGTTGAAGTCCATCAGTGATAAAAGAGCCAAGGTTCCCTACCGCTGATCTAGGGCAAGGAGAGGTTGGGGAAGTATGCAAAAAGCGTCTTGTGTCTTTCAAGAAGGAAGGGATGGAAAGATTGGTAGGGAAGAGCTTAGCAGGAATAATCGGGAAGATGGGGTCCCTGAGCATGTGCAGAGTGCATTTCCCTCCCCTCCCTCCAAACAATCACCTCTGGAGGTTTGGGAGAAGAAAAGGTGGAAATATTCGGAATAGAGGGGAGTTCTTAGCAGGAATTCCAGGAAGATAGGGTCCCTGAGCATATGCAGGGTACGTTTCCCCCACAACGGCCTCTGGTGGCAAGAGTGGTTTGGGACAAGGTAACGTGGAAATATTTGCAAGGAGAGAGGAGATCTTAGCAGGAATTCCAGGACAATGGGTTCTCTGAGCATGTGCAGAGTGCATCTCTCTCCCCCCCCCCTCCCCCCCACAGCGGCTTATGAGAACTCCCTGCGGAGGATTTGTGGAGAAATCATTTTGACTTTTGAAGCCATCTTCATCCGGGCAGAGTTAAACAGAGAAGCGACACCCCAGGAGTGTAGGCTAGGGGATCCTTCAAAGCTGGCTCTGGTTGTATCGAGAAATGGCTCCATCCCCCAGCTGGGCACCATGGGTTTGAAGGCAGGAATGCTGGGGCGCACCTAAAAACAGATGAATTTGGCATGTGCCTGCCTCCACCAGCTTTCCTGTATAGAACTACAAAACCCATAAAGCAGTGTTTCTCAACCTTGGCAGCATGAAGGCATTTGGACTCCAACTCTCAGAAGGAGCAAGGGTAGACCAGAATTCGGCATGGATAAGAAACAACATGGCTAAACTGCTTTGTCACATTACTAGCTCTATACCCATCTGTCAGTGTGTGAGAGAGTGGAGGGCTGTTTGGGAACTGAAAGAGTATTTGCTGTGCGAGCAAGAAGGAGACAGCAAGGAGCCTGGGCGTGGCTTAACTCAACTGTTCTGTACTGAAGCTGCTTGATACTGCTGTGAAACTGAAACTCCTCTACTTGTGTTTTGCATTTGGAAGAGATTTCTTTTCAGGTGGGGAGGGGGAGCAGAACTCCTTAGCATCAGGGAATAATAATAATAATAATGATAATAATAATAATAATAATAATAATAATAATAATAATAATAATAATAATAATAATAATAATTTGTCATTGGTCAGCTGCAGAAGGCCACCTTACTGGGATCTGCTTGCATAATCCGCCGATACATCACGCAGTCCTAAACGCTTGGGAAGTGTTCGACTAGTGATTTCTGATACGAAACCCAGAATGATTATCTCATTTGCTGTGCATACTGTCATTTTTGTATATAATAATAATAACAGGAAATACTCTAAATGCTGTGAGGTTCATTTGGAAAAATCCTTTCTTAGTGAGCCCCTAGAAGCCGAGAGGAACAGATGTGCCCAATTTCAAGTTTGTAGGCTTGACAGTTCTGGAGATTTTTGCTAGCGTAACTTACTTAATAGAGGGTGGCAATATGGTAGATGTAATATATCTTTGACTTGAACCAAGTGAAAAAATAACCCACAACAAAATCAATTAATCAACATCAAAAGTGGGATAGACAATTAAACGGGAAGCAGATATGCCAGCAGGGAATTCTGGGAGTTGAAGTCCACCTGCTTTAAAGTTGTCAAGGTTGAAAAACACTGCCTTAAACATACGTGTTACAGATCCATACAGAATAACTGAGTTGGAAGGGACCTTGTAGATCATTTAGTCCAACCCTCCCCGCACCCAAGCAGGAGACCCTACACCATTTCTGACAGATGGCAGTCCAGGTTCTTCCTTAAAAGCCTCCAGTGATGGAGCTCCCACAATTTCCAGTGGCAGGCAGTTGCACTCGTTAATTGTTCTTAATATCAGAAAATTTATCCTTAGTTCTAGGTTGTTTCTCTCCTTGATAGGTTTCCATCTGTTGCTTCTTATCCTATCCTCAGGTGCTTTGGAAAATTGGTTGACCCCCCCCCCCCCCACTTCTCCTTTGGGCCAGCCCCTCAAATATTGGAAGACTGCTACCATGTCGTCCCTCGTTCTCCTTTTCATTAAACTCAACATATTCCATTTCTGCAACCGTTCTTCATAAGTTGTATCCAGGAGTGGGATGCTACTGGTTCGGCCCGGTTTTATAGAACTGGTAGCTCTGAAGAGCAGCAGACATCGAACTGAGTTTTTGGCTATCCTTTATTTCCTGCTTTTCAATCTCAGCTGCTTTGCGGGGCACCGGGGGTGGGATTCAAATTTTTTAACAACCAGTTCTGTGGGCGTGGCTTGGTTGGTTGGCGTGGCTTGGTGGTCATGTTATTGGCTGGGCGTGGCCAACTCAGCATCACTCACATCGAGGCACGCATCTCCTCGCCTGGCCTCTCATTACTGTGGGAATGCTGCAACCATCGTAAGTGTGAAAAATGGTCATAAGTCACTTTTTTTCAGTGCCATTGTAACTTTGAATGGTCACTCCATACAAGCAAAGTAGCAGCGAAGGAGGAAAAAAAATACTCCAGAGAAGTTCCTGAGACAGGAAGTCT
Source organism: Bungarus multicinctus (assembly GCA_023653725.1). Taxonomy (NCBI): domain Eukaryota; kingdom Metazoa; phylum Chordata; class Lepidosauria; order Squamata; family Elapidae; genus Bungarus; species Bungarus multicinctus. The sequence goes on along the minus strand of CM042840.1, from coordinate 146,627,633 downwards.
AGTCCTGCCAAGAATGTAATAAAGGTTAACGGAGAGGCAGTTTCTGTAAGCAACACCAGAATGTTTCCTTCCCGCCTTCCATACAGGATTAGCCCAGTGATTTCTTCTAACAACCGGTTCTCCGAACTGCTTAAAAGATTAACAACCGGTTCTAGTGAATAGGTGCGAACCGGTAGAATCCCACCCTTGTGGGGCACAGGTGAGGTTGAAAAAGCAGGAAAGAAGAGGCTTTTCAAATGCTGCACACCCACGCACAGCTGTCCGGGCGGCATAGCTGAGATTTTTAGGAAATGGTCTACATGCACACGCAAAATGCACTCTCACCAGGGGTGGGATTCTACCTGTTGGAGAACGGGAAATCATGCCACTGGCTGGCCCCGTCCCATCCCGACCACTCACTCCTTACTTGGCCTGCGTGCCATCAAACTTGCCTGCTAAGTTGCTATTTTTCCTTTTTTTTCCCCCTGACCATCAGCTGTTCTTACAGAATCACAGATTCATTCAGAGATCTATCTTTCTGCCATCTATTGCCTGAGTCTGCACTGAAAAATAGAAGCTTCGGTCCTAAGGAAGGTTTAGCTCTGCTTTTAGATTAGCTAGAAAGCAAGAAATCCAATGAAATCTATTAAATTTGTATCTGTTCTGATGTGCCGGAAGATTTAGATTAGCTAGAAAGCAGGAAATGGTTGGATTTCTTGCTTTCTAGCTAATCTAAAAGCAGAGCTAAACCTTCCTTAGAACCGAAGCTTCTATTTTTCAGTGCAGACTCAGGCAATCGATGGCAGAAAGATAGATCTCTGAATGAATCTGCGATTCTGTAAACAACTCAATCTGCCTGCCTGCTTTGCCTCATTTTGGGTAAAAGTTGTTCTTTTTTAATAAAAAATTTAATATTTATATACATGGTGTGTTGTGAGTTAATTTTGTGAGTTTGCTTGCTGGCAAATTTTATGAGTTTGCTTGCAAGCAAATTTTATGTGACAGACTGAGCTAGCCGATGGCAGAGAGATAGATCTCTGAATAAATCTGTGATTCTGTGAGCAACTCAATCTGCCTGCCTGCTTTGCCTGATTTTGGATAAAAGTTGCTCTTTTTTAATAAAAAAGTCAACATTTACATAAATCTTTATAATATTTACATACAAGTCACACCCAACCAGTCACATGACCACCAAGCCACACCCACAAATTAGGCCATGCCCACAGAACTGGTTGTCAAGAAATTTGAATCCCACCCCTGGTTGTATCCTCAGCTCCCTAATCATCTCTGTTGCTCTTCTCTGCATTTTTCTAGTGTCTCAACACGTTTTTGTGTATTGTGGTGACCAAAACTGGATGCAGTATTCCAGGTGTGGCCTTACCAAAGCATTATAAAGGGGTATTAACACTTCACATGATATGTATCCCCATTGTAGCTTGCTTACTCTCTTCTAATCCCTTCCTCTGCCATCTCTCCACTCTAGAAGGTAGGATTAAGAAGGAAAAAAACAGGCATTGCTGACTAGGGAATTCTGGAGTCTTACTGAGGCCTTATAAAGTGGTACTAACACTTCACATGATCTTAATTCGATCCCTCTGTAAATGCAGCCTTGAATTGCATTAGTTTTTTGGTAGCTGCCACACACTCCTGGCTCACACTTAAGTGATTGTCTGCTAGGACTCCACTCCCAAGATCCCTCTCAAAGTTACTGCTATTGAGCCAAGTTTCATTATATATATATATACATATATATATGTATATTTTTCTTGCCTAAATGTAGATGCTTACTTTTCTCACCATTGAATTTCATTGTGTTAGATAGGGCCCCGGGTTCAATCTGTCAAAATCCTTCTGGATCTTGAATCTCTCTTCTGAGGTGTTGGCGAGGAGGAGGACGGGGAAGGGGAGGAAGAAGGGAAGAGAGAAGAAGAGAGGGGGAGAAAAAGAAAGAGAGAGAGAGAAGGGAAGGAAGGAAAGGAAGGAAGAAGAAAGAAAGAGGGAGAGAGAAAATGAAAGGAAGAAGAAGGAAAGAGAAGGAAAGAAGGAAAGAAAGAAGGAAGGAAGAAGAAAAAGAGAGAGAAAAGGAAGGAAGGAAGAAAATAAGGAAGAAGAGATGGGAAGCAGAAGAAAAGGAAGGAAGAAGCAAAAGAAAGAAAGAGAAAGAAAGGAGAAAGAGAAGGAAAGAAAGAAGAAGAAAAAAAGGAAAGAAAGGAAGGAAGAAGTAAAAGAAAGAGAGAGAAAGAAGAAGAAAGAAAGAGAGAAGGAAAGAAAAAGAAAGAAGGAAGGAAGGAAGAAGAGAAAGAAAGAAAAAGAAAGAAGGAAGAAAAAAGAGAAAGAAAAGAAGGAAGGAAGGAAGATGGGAAGCAGAAGAAAAGGAAGGAAGGAAGAAGCAAAAGAAAGAGAAAGGAAGGAAGGAAGGAAGGAAGGAAGGAAGGAAGGAAGGAAGGAGTGAGTGTTGTCTTTTGGGGTGTCGACTATTCCTGCCTGCCAAAGTCAAGGCACGCAAAGGAATTAAAATCTTTGTGTATGTGTGTAATGTGGTGACCAAAACTGGATGCCAGTACTCCAGGTGCGGACTTATCAAGCTATTGTAAAGCGCTAGTAACACTTGATGGTGATCTTGATTGAATCCTTCTGTTCATGCAGCCCAGGATTGCGTTGGCTTTTGTCTCGTCTCTCGGCGAAGAGTTACGGGCTGTGAGCAACAGCCGCGGAGGGAAGGCTCAGCCATGGCAACCCGGTGTAATGTCACCGCGGCCTGATTGCGAATCAAATTGCAAAAATGTCCTTTTCCCCCCACCCGTATCTGTTGGCAAGGGTACTGAAGCCTCTCCAGGTTTTCACCTTCCTTAAGACAATCTCGGGGTTTGTTTGTTTTTTAATGAATTTTTGGATGGAGAACTAAAAAGATGCTCCCTCCATCCGACTTCCCTCCTGCAATGATTTACCGTTTATTAGCACCGCTTTGTAAATCCTTTAGTAAGGCCACACCTGTAATGACGCATCCAGTTTTGGTCCCCACTTTACAAAAAAGATGTTGGAGACTTTGGAAAAGGAGCAAAGAAGAGCAACTAAGAGAATTAAAAGGCCTGGAGACTAAAACATACAGAGAGCCGTTGCAGGGATTTGTGGGTGGCCATTCTAGAGAAAAGAAGGAGTTAGGGGGGACATGATAGCAATATTTTCCAGTATTTGAGAAGCTGCCCAAAGAAGAGGGAGTCAATGAGAAGAGAAGAGAAGAGAAGAGAAGAGAAGAGAAATAATAATAAAAGGGAAGAGAAGAGAAGAGAAAAAGAGAAGAGAAGATAGAATAGAATAGAAATAATAGTGGAAGGAAAGGGAAGAAAAGAAAGAATAGAATAGAAATAATAATAGAAGGGAAGGGAAGGGAATTAATAATAGAAGGGAAGGGAAGAGAAGAAAGAATAGAATAGAAATAATAATAAAAGGGAAGGGAAGGGAAGAGAAGAGAATTAATAATAGAAGGGAAGGGAAGAGAAAGAATAGAATTAGAAATAATAATAGAAGGGAAGAGAAGGGAACAGAACAGAACAGAACAGAATAGATAATAGAATAGAGAAAAGAATAGACAATAAAATATAGAATTACAATAGAAAATAATAGAAAATAATAGAATAGAATGAATAATAAATGTGAAATTAGAATAGAATAGAATAGAAATAAAATAGAGAGATGGAGAATAGAATGAATAATAAAATATAGAATTAGAATAGAATACAATTAATAATAAAATATAAAATTAGATTAGAAAATTAAATAAATAAAATAAAATAGAGGCATGGAGAATAGAATAGAAAAGAATGGAACAGAATGGAATGGAATAGAATAGAATGAATAATAAAATATAGAATTAGAACAGAATTAATAATAAAATGTAAAATTAGAATAGAATAGAAAATAAAATAAAATAAAATAGAGGCATAGAGAATAGAATAGTTTATTAGGTGTATAAATATGGTATATAAATATGTTAATAAAAATAATAATAAAAAAAATTGTGATTGGGCACACAAGGAATTTGTCTTTGGTGCATCTGGTCTCAGTGTACATAAAGAAAAAATAAAATACATTCATCAAGAATCATAATTAGAATGGAATGGAATGATAAAATATAGAATTAGATTAGAATAGAAAATAAAAGAATAGAATAAATGTATTGTCACTTTGAATATACACTAAATGGCATACATTAAAAATGAAATGTTGCTGCACATAGCTCTTAAAGGGCCACCACCTCCATTTTACTACATAAACATGACAACATAAGTAAATAAAGAAACACCAAATTATGCCTATTATGGAGGTTTTTAAGAAAAGATTGGGCCTGCCATTTGTCTGAGATGAGCTCATAGCAACCGTGCTTAGACTTATATACTGCTTCCAGGTGCTTTTACAGCCCTCTCTAAGCGGTTTACAGAGTCAGCCTCTTGCCCACCCCCCAACAATGTTGGGTCCCCCTTAAGGTCTTGGGGTCAGAGTAGAAGACCTCCGAGGTTCCTTTTCAGCTCTATTCTGAGTCTGATTCAGCTTGGTGGTATGTTGGCGGTGTCCCTCTTCCTCATTCCTTGCACCTCCTAGTCAGCCCTGCCTAAGGCCTGCTTTGCTCCGTCCTGACATCGCCTTAGTTGTCCCGGCTAAGGTCTTCAGAGCCAGGACGAGGCCAGCATTGGCACAGGGCCTGTCGGGATAGCCCAGCTGGCACCCGGCTTCCTTGGAGAGCAGCTGCATGAAATCCGCCTGGGGGAATATTGCCGTGATTCGTTCAGGCGGGATCCTTGTCCAGACAAATATTAAATTGCTTTGTTTAAATATTAAACGGCCCTGCGGCTGTCAGGCGGGGTAGCAATGGAGGCAGGCAGGGTGGTAGGGATGGGCGTCGGAGTGGCTGGCAGGTTGACTTAACTAGGCTGAAAAAAAATCAGATTTTTCTGGATGGATAAAGGACTGTTTGTCCTTTTTGGGGGCGGAGAATCTCATCTTTTATCCTTCCCAGATTGCAGCCATGGTTATGCAAATGAGACTCCGCCCATAGTTGACATGGCAGCCATCTTGACTTTTTTGACACACCCACCCCCATCCTGAGGTCACGTGGTCCCCTTTTGTGATCATCGGACAAGCCAAAGTCTGCGGGGAAGCCAAATTCACTGAACAAACATGACTCACTGAACAACCGCAGTGATTCACTTAGCAACGGTGGCAGGGGAAGTCATAAAATGAGGCAAAACTCTCCCATGCTAATGAATGTCTCGCTTAGCGATGTAAATGTTGGGCACCGTTATGGCCATAAGTCGAGCACTTGCTGTTCCAACTCACGTGGGGCTCGATTTATTTAATATTTTTTTTATATGTATTTTTATATGTATTGTTTTAGTTGGCTGTTCACCGCCCTAAGTCCTTCGGGAGAAGGGCGGTATATAAATTGAATAAATAAATAAATAAATAAATAAATATAAACAAATGGGGCAAAAGTCCCTTGACCACAAATGTCTCGCTTAGTGACATAAATATTGGGCACCATTCTGTCCATAAGTTGAGGACTCCCTGTTTCATGAAAAAGAGAAGTAGGGGCTTGAAGGATAAAATTGAAAATGTCAATACAGGAAATCCTCAACTTACGACCACAACTAAGACAAAAATGTTTGTTGCTAAGTGAGACAGTTGTGAAATGAGTTTGGGCCTCTTTTACTATCTTTCTGGCCACAGTTGTTAAGTGAATCACCCCAGCTGTTAGATTAGTCACCCGGTCGTTAAGTGAATCTGGCTTCTCCACGCACTTTTCTTGTCGCGAAAGGGGACGCTGCGACTGTCATAAGTACAAGTCAGTTGCCAAGCCTCTGGATTTTGATCACATGACCTTGGGGATGATGCGATGGTTGTAAGTGTGAAAACCAATCCTAAATCTCTTCTGTTAAAGTGCTATTGTCAGTTCGAACAGTCACTAAACAGACCGTTATACATCGAGGATGACCTGTGTTACAATTTTTTTTTAAATCTTTAAAAAAAACAATAGCAAAAAGCCAGGAAAAAGCATGAAAAGAGTAAAAAAAATTTAAAACATCTTATTTGAATGCGTGCAAGGTAAGATTTGTGACGGGAAATGCGGTCATAATTCCCGTATTTCAAAGCAGCTGACGTTCCTAGATCAGGGGCGTTGAACTCAATTTCATTGAAAGGCGCATCAGGGCTGTGGATGACCTCATCGTGGTGGTGGGGGCAGATGTGGCAGATTGGGTGGGTGTGGCCAACTGGGTGGGCGTGGCCAGCTTGATGCCACTTCCCAAACTGGTGGCGTGGTTCCTCTTTGCATTGGGTAGACCAGGGATCAGGAATCTTAAACACTCAAAAGAGCCATTTGGAGATGTTTCCCACAGAAAAGTAAACATCGGGAGTCACAAAACCTGACTATTTCCTGAGCAGCCACAAAACTAACATATGCAGTTGAGTTAAACGTTCTGTTTTCTTCTGAAATTTTTCATTTCTTGGATTTAACCATGGTTGGCCTCTCGAGGGAGTGTCGAAAAGCTCAATAAATCACATGCCAGCGAATGCGTCGCACATTGGTGGCTGTGACACATATTTTGAGCCATGGAGCTGTAACAGAGGGGATGAAACAGCCACATGCGGCTCTAGAGCAGTGGGTTGCTGACCCCTGGGGTAGACCGGGCTGAAGCAATGCGGGCCAAATCCAGCCTGAGGGGGTCTTGTGTTTGACATCCCTGTCTTCCTAGATAGGTCTTCAAGGGTGAGTCCCACCGACAGCCTGCTTGCGGTAGTCTAACCCAGGACAGGCGTTAATCTCAAACTCTTTTGTGTGTCCCACAGCCACCTCAGATGGTACCAAGGAAGGTCTCGAGAACCTGAAAGGTGGCGCCTGTTTGTCCAAAGGGATGAAAGTGATGCTAAAAGTTGGACAGCGTAAGTGGTCCATGGGGGGGGGGGGGGGAGGACACGCTACCACTGGTGGCTGTGAGGAAGGGGGCAAAAGAGACTTATGGAGGCTGGGAAATCAGGGCCTCACTCAGGGGGAGATAAGCTAGGTGGTGGGACGCCCGTTGTGTTGGAGAAGACCTAATTCTTTTGACCAGAAGAAACAGAGGACAGTAATTCTCAAACTCACCAGTCTGAAGATGGCTGGACTTCAGCTCCCAGAATTCCCCTGCGTCATCGCTTGGCAACCACCTCACATTTAGGACCATCCTGCGGTCACATGACTGGGATTTTGGGCAGGTTTTTTTGGCCTGTTTCCTGCATTAACGTCCAAATGAAGAAAACAAGTGAAGGGGCATCCACTTAACGTCCTCCACAGAAATGTCATAAAATAGAGTGCAGTCACACTGTGACCCGTTTAACGACAACATGATTATAATCCTAGGCTTGGTTCCATTCCTAGTTCGAGGACTGCCCGTATGTTTGGTTTGTTAAGGCAGCTGCGTCCTTCGCACGACAGGATCGGCTTTGTGTAGAGTAAGGAACGACGATGGTTGGCGTGGCGGGTGAACACAAATCCTTCTTGCTTAATTTTGGCATCCTAGGGGAGTGACTACACCCACAAAAAATCTAGGTCAAGGCCCTTGTTTGAATGGGGTTAAGATGGTGACGGTAAATGTGTCATTGATGCCATGCCCTCACTCAATGGTGGGATGCAAACTTTTTTACTACTAGTTGTTAACTCATAAAACATTCCTATGCCTGTTTTAGTAGTTGCCATAATAAAAAAAGGGGGGGGAGAGGAAGGAAATCTGAAGAGCAGGGCAGCAGTTTGAAAGTGAAAGTACATTCCAACTCTTTATCTTTAAAAGATTGTAACTAAACTACCTGAGTTTTTGCCCATGAATATATTTAATTGGAGAACATGATTGATGACATCCAGCCCATGAAGGTGCTCGATTGGAGAATGGTTTATGAGATACCCAGGGGGGAGGGGGGAAACAGGGTCACAGGGGACTAAACTACGTATGTCAGAGTTGGCTTTATACAGGGCGGTGCCAGGATGTCGCCTGTAATGAATCCTTTGAAGTTTTTTGAAGTTTGGCTCGAGAATCATGATTTCATTAGGGCGATTGCTGGAATCCTATGTAGAACTTGCTCCGCGCATGTGCGCAGCAGTCAAAAACCGCCAATTTTGAGCTTCAAGCGGCTGAGGTGTGGCAATCCGCTCTGCCACTCGAATCAGCTGATCTCAAGACCAAGGAAGCAAAGGACAGAAAAGGGTGGGTGGGCAGGGCTAACTGCTCACCATCGCAACCTGTTCGCTAGAACCGGTGCAAACCGGCAGCATCCCACCACTGCCCTTGGTGCCTGGTCGTAGAATGGGCAGCGCTTTGATTGTGTAGACGTGGTACTTTTTGACCCACTCACCTGTCGGGTACCCAGGAGGGGGACTTGGAGCGCTGTGTTAGGGTATGGTGTGTCTCTTCCTGCTCGGATTGCTCTTTTTTTCTTTTGCCCTACATTTCCCAGATCGCAACACAGGTTCCAAATCCCAGAATTCCATGCCTGCCACACCTGCGGAGAAGGACCGAGGGATGCCAGGTGCTGCCGAACCGAACAAGGAGATGGTCCCAGGTATGGTCCTTTTCCCATTCTCCAGCCCTGGCGATTTCTCTCCTGCTCCCTAACATTGGCACACCATTGAAGAGGGCATTGCAACTGCCGTCACCCTAAACCAGCAGGGTTAACCACCGTCATAATATGGAACCCGAATATTCCTACGGAACCTTTCTACATTTTCTCAATGTCCGAGACCTCCTTTCCTTTCTCTCTTCCTCCCATTGCATGTAGTCCTCAACTAACAACCATTTGCATAGTAACTGTCCAAAGGTATGACAGCGCTGAAAAAAATGATTTGTGACCGGTCCTCACACGTACAACCATTGCAGTTTCCCCGTGGTTACGTGATCAAAATTCAGCATATATTTATGATAGTTGTGGTATCCCTGGGTCGTGTGATTGCCATTTGCAAACCTTCCCACTGGCTTTTGACAAGTAAAGGGGGAAGCTGGATTCGCTTAATGACTACATTACCCACATAACGACTGCAGGGATTCGCTCAACATCTGTGGCAAAAAAAATCTGGCAAAATTTGCTTGCTTAGTCATGCTTAGAAATGTTGGGCTCAATTGTGTCGTACAGTCCTCGACTTAATGATGCCTGGAATTTTTGTTAGCAATGCAAGTTCCCGTCCCTTTTGTGGTCGTACGTGGAGGATTACTTGTATTCCTCTCAAGGTGCTGAGACAAATTTTTCCATGAATGCTTGGCATATAACAAATAGGAAGGTTAGGGAAGGAACTCAGTTGTAGTCGGAATGGGGAAGAAGGCTGTTAATTCCAAAGAATCACAGAACCCATGTTTCATAGCTTAGCACTGCCTGCATGACCTTCATGTCAGCTGAGATTGGAGACATAACTAGGGCAAAAACAGTGGGTCAGCCTTTGTCCCTGTTTCCTATCTCAGCCTAGATACTTTGGTGAGCCCAGTTAGGAAAAAATTGGGGGACCTGCAGGTTCCTGTTTGCCCTCCCCCTTTATCAGGCGAAAAGAAGAGAGAATTGGAGGGGGCAGAGCAGGGTATGATGGGTCTTGAAATCTGAACGATCCCTAGGAGGCTGTCCCAGGCAGATTTCCGCAAGGCAATTAGCTCTATTAATCAGAGTCGACAGACAGGAACGTTGTGCTGAGCAGGCAGTTGCTCCTTTGGGATGTCACAACGCGCCGAACAGTTTTCAACCACTTGTACAAATTGTGAGGAAGTGTTTCCCGTGTCCTCTAAAATAATGGTGGTCTGTTGGCGGTGTAGGATTAAGACAAATGCCCATTTCCCTCTGCCTCATAGGACCCTCTTCTGGAAACACGACCGGGAAAGTGGGGGGCGAGAATGGCCCGTTGCCGCAGTCCAATGTACCCATCATTGCTGGTGCTGCCGGAGGAGCGGCGTTTGTGTTGCTGGTGGCGGCAGCTGTGACGGGGGCCCTGTGTTACCGCCACCACCGGGCCAAGCACAGCGAGTCGCACCACCCGCCATTGTCCCTCAGCACCCTGACCAGTCCCAAGCGAGTCGGGGGTGGAGGAGGTGCCAACAACAACGGCTCTGAGCCGAGCGATATCATCATCCCGCTCAGGACTTCAGACAGTGCCTTCTGCCCGCATTACGAGAAGGTGAGCGGCGATTACGGTCACCCGGTCTACATCGTGCAGGAGATGCCACCGCAGAGCCCAGCCAACATCTACTACAAAGTATGAGGCGAGAGGTGGCTCAGCTGAGCCTCCGCGGGCAGCCTTTGGAGTTCTGCGGTGGGCAGGCAAGGACTCGGATCAGACGGGACACAACAGGACATTACCCTTCCTGCCCGTTCTCGTTCGCCTTGGATGCTGCGCACAGAAGGGTTTGATGCACAGGTGCCTCATTCACCTCCAGTTATTTTGGGGGGGGAACACCCTGGAACTGATACGGCCGCTGTCACAAGGGAGGCTGGGACACCTCTCTCTCTCTGCGGATCCAGAAACGTGGGATGCAACTCCTGTCTGATCACGTACGAGCGAATTTTATCGCGACCCGCCCTTCCCCGTCAATTCCACGGCGAGGTCCAGCCGAACTGTGAAAGTTTGGCTCCCACTCAGTGTGTGCCCACCTGCCAAAACAGATTTGGGAGTGGAAGACACACATACCACCCCGGTTTCTTTTGCAATAATTCAATCTGATTGCCTTGCCCAGTCTCTCTCTCTTTCTCTTCTCCCTTTGACAGCTTATTCATGGGCCTGCGCTGATAAGGTTAGACATATGGGGAGGGGGCTGTTTAAAAGCAAGACCCCCAGTGCTCTAAAAGGTTGCATTTGTTGTTAGTGCCACAAATCAAAATAAGGATTGTTGCAGGTCTGCCTTATTCCCACCACCGTGTGACACCCCCCCCCCCCCAGAGCAGCATTTCAAATGTGTTGTTTTTGTTTAGTTTTGTTTTTAACTTCGAAAGTTCGCACCCTTTTAGTATTTTTTTTTCAATGTTGTCTCTGCAAGATCTCTCCTTATTTTTCTCCCATGGGGTTCCTCTTTCCCTACTTGCAAACCTCACCCCAAATTTGCCAGTTCCCCATTTGATACAGACAAGTGTGTACATCTTCATGATGCACGTGTGAATCAGGGTGGTGGTGGGAGAATCCTTTTCTTTCCCCACATTTGGATTGGGAACCCCATGTACTGGCAACAGAGTAACCCCGTAGGTTGGAGACTGTTGCTGGGATCCTGGTTTGTTGATCCATCGGCAACCATTTTGAAGCCTTCGATGGTTCCATTGCTCAAAGGAGAAGGCAAACAAAATGGCCGACTTCCCCACCCATCTTCATCGGAAGTAGGGGAAGAGGAATTCCTCCAAATTTTTAATGTCTCTCTCCCTTTTTTTCTTCCCCCCTCTTCTCGTGCCCCTTCCTCCTTCTTCCCCCCATCGCCATTAGGGACAGGATTTTCCCCCAAATTTTGATGGAGTTTTGACGAAGTGGCAACCTATTGTGTGTGATGTTTAGTGGCACGCCGAACAAGGCGGGACTTCTTGTGTTAGACTGGGGAAACGTACGTGGGTCAACTTTCCTGCTTTTTTCAGGGGAAAACTGTGGTTTTTTTCAGCTTTAATAGACTTTAAACTTTTTTGGGGTTCTTTTCGTTTTGATTTTTTTTTTAATCGGAAAAGTTTTCTTAGCTTTCTTGGTGAACATTTTACTGTTGGACATTGTTGATTATACACGTTCTTGTGCAAACTGGTCTCGGACTCTTCTGGTTATTTCCTACGACGACCTCCTATTTAAAACAAAAAACAAAATTAAAAACAAACCACAAAACCACCCATTCTTCTCTTCGTACTGTATACCCCCGTGGACTTTCTGGGATTTCGATGGTCTTCTCCAGAACCGGTAGAACCGTATAGTTGGGATCATTTGGTCTCCGCTGGACACTGGGGAGAACACTGAGCAACAGGATATCTCCAGATTTGGGGGGGGGGTGGGGGTTTGGGAAAATAAAAAGCAAAACAAATTGCATGGCTGAATGTTCGGCTTGGGTGGGTTGTTCAGGGACACATGGATTTGGGGCAGTGGGGGTGCAGAGACATGTGGGGGCTGGAAAGGGGTACACCTCGGTCCCGAGAGCCAGTGTCTCATTTTGGAAGTGAACCTTTTTTTTTTTGGTGGTAGTGGGAGGCTGAAGGTCTGAAGGCCCCGAAGGAAGCCTTCTGTACATGTTCAAGGCTGGAAGTTGAAATGACAAACAAGTTAGTTAGCTAGTTAATTAGTTAATTTACTTTATTGTCATTGCACCTCGTACAACGAAATTAAATACCATCTTCAGTGTAAGTTATGAAAATCAACACGAACACACATCCTTCACATTCTATACATTGAATTGAGGGGTGACGGGTGGAGAGAAATCACTGGAAAAGAAAATCCTTGAGGTGGGGGGGGAATGACATTCTTTGAAACAAAGCTATCCTTGATGCTTGGGAAGAAACCAGCATGTAGTTGGCAGTGTTTGTTCGCTGAAATGGCCTCAAAATCAGTTGCAATGCAAGCGGGCAGTGGTTGGGTGTGGGGGGCAGCCCCCCCAGACTCCCCCTGGATAGTTCTAGGTTTGTTTTGCCCTCCCCCCAACAGCCCTGCCCCCCCCTCACCCTCCAAAGCTTCACTGGCCCTTTTTGAGCTGCACTGAATGAACAGTAGTTCTGCACGTGATGAATTGTGACAGTACAGGACTCCCCAGGGCTACGCTGCTCCTCGTAGCAGGGATCTAATGGAGGGCTCCATGTCCCCCCCCCCACTTTGACCATGCCTGGGCTTGCATTAAGTAAACAGCAGCCAGGGGCTGAATCTATAGGGTGAGAATTTGGGGGAAGGAGAGATAAGGAAACGGCCAGACCAGTATCACCAGCTGTGCAGAAAAGTGTCGTCTTGTCTCGTATCACTTCCAATTTGTTCTGACGGCTACAGGCAGGCATATCCCCCCCCCCACATCCATTAGGTGGCAAGACCTCCTCCTGACCCCCCCGCCTCCCAATCTCTCTCTGCCTTCTCCTCCAACTATTTGGGGCATGGTCCCTTCCCATATCCAGACACCTTCTAAGTGTTGGAAGGAGACGACAGGACTTGGGAGGTTATTTTGGGAACAGGAGCCGTGCAACGCAGCTACTCTGCCGCCATACAAGAGAGAAATGCTGATCCGACATCCGCCCCAGTGAAAGGGAGGGAGGCATCAGCACTGGCCACGAAATGGGTGGGTGAGGGCCCTGGGAAAGCAGAACACCAGCCGCCATATTGGCAGGGTCCAGTTTGAGAAATAATTGAGCGCTACAAAGAGGCGCATCAGGGTGCAACGCCATTGTTGAACATATGTTCCCAGCCACAGGTGGGATGCTGTGGGTATAAACAACTGGTTTGGTGATCACACGCGCGCCGGACATGCGAATGCAAAAATTCTGACCCGCTAAGTTACTTTGCGGGAGTAACACAGCTGAGGAGCGGCAATCCGTTGTTCCGCACTGATCAGCTGGGGCAATAAAGGTCAATAACAATGCGGGCCCACATGATCGTCGGAGCGAACCGGTTCGCTCCCGGCTGATCTTCGGAGCTCGGGGTTCGGCCGAACTGGTCCAAACTGGCAGAACCCCACCCTGGTTCCCACCATGTGAAACGGGAATGTCGTAATGAAGGAGAGCTTCTACCCATCGCCAGCAGGGGACGCCCTGCAGAAGAGGCCCCTTCTGCGACTCCCCACGCCCAGGGGTCAGCAATCTTAAACACTCAAAAGAGCCCTTTGGAGCCATTTCCCACAGAAAAGAAAACACTGGGAGCCACAAAACCTGACTTATTTCCTGAGCAGCCACAAAACTTAGCATATGTAGTTGAATTAAACATTCTATTTTCTTCTGGAACTTTTCATTTCTTGGATTTATCCATGGTTGGCCTATCGAGGGGGTGTCAAGAAGCTCAATAAATCACATGCCAGCGGGTATCGTACATTGGTGGCTGTGACGCATGTTTTGAGCGACAGAGCTGTAGCAGAGAGGATGAAACAGCCACATGTGGCTCTAGAGCTGTGGGTTGCCGACTCCTAGTCCAACCAGTGCAGCTGCTTTTGGAATCCTCTCTTTGTCTGCCGAACAGTCACTTCTTCCTTTTGTGTCTATATGCCATTCTCTCTGAGCCACGGGGATATTCCCCCCCCCTCTTGACCACGGTCTTTGCTGCATTTTGTGGGCCCAACTTGCTTTCTGCTACACCTGGGCCTGGAAGGCATTTTTGGAAATAGGAAGAAATGCTTTGCAATTTTTTTTGTGGCAGGCGGGATTCGGTTTAATTATCCTTTGTGACAAGAGACGAAATCAGTGGGGCACTGACCGGACAGGTGGCACTGTGTCTAGACAATGATGGTGACTTGCCAAATATACATGGGGGGTGATCTCGGTGGGTGGGGTAAAGCAGACTATCCCAAAACATAGTTTTGATTTGAGGGGTTCTTGTTGGCCTACAAAAAGAGAGCAAACCCCACTCCCTACTAGTCATGATGATGTTCCCTAGTTGGGTCATGAAACGTCTGCAAGGAAACCACCCAGCTCAGAGAGCAGCACAGTCCTTTTTTACTTCCTCCTCCTCCTCTTCCTCCTCCTCCTTTTCCTCCAACTCCTCTTTCTCTTCCTCCTCTTCCTCCTCCTCCTCCTCTTCCTCCTCCTCTTTCTCCTCCTCCTCCTTTTTCTCCTCCTCTTCCTCCTCCTCCTCCTCCTCCTCCTCCTCTTTTTCCTCCTTCTCCTCCTCTTTCCCCTCCTCCTCCTCCTCCTCTTCCTCCTCCTCCAACTCCAACTCTCCACAAACCCCACTCCCTTCCAGCACTGATGATGTTCCCTAGTCGGGTCATGCAATATCTGCAAAAGAAAAAAAAAAGCTCAGAGACCACCAAGGATGCCCCCCCCTCCCTCCAGTCCAATCCAGATCTGCAAACCTTCTCCGCTCTTCACAGTTGGGTTTGGCTCCACGGTGGTCCCAGCACAGCCTTTCCTGGGGATTTATTATTTCAGTGCCTGTCTAACTCAGGTTGTCTTGTCTTTCTGCTTTCGGCTTTTTTAAGGGGGCTTTGAAGCTGCCTTCCCCAGGGTTGTTTGTTTTGTTTTTCCCCTCCCAAGTTTTGCTGCCGTTGTCTTCCAAATATGGGCTTAGCCCGAGCGTGGCCATTCCGAGCCCTTCTTGAATGGGGGTGTGAAATTGGGATTAAGATGTAAGTTTGCATCATGGAGGCCGGGCGGATGGGGTCCATCAATCAGGACAGAGCTGGAAAAAGGACCTTGGAGGTCCTCTAGTCCAGCCCCCCGCTCAACAGGAACCTCTAGGCTATTTTAATCAGGATAGAGCTGGAAAAGGGACCTTGGAGGTCCTCTAGTCCTGCCCCCTGCTCAAGCAGGAAGACCCTGCAGGCTGGAGGAAAGCTCTCTCTTTCTTACTCCCAAACACCCAACCCAAAGGAAGACCCACTCCCAAAGCCAAGAATGCATGATCCCCCCCCCCCCCCCCCGCAAGTCCTGCACCGAACATGGGAATGGCCCCCTAGACCCAAATTGGGTGTCCTGTCATCATCTCCTAGCAGGAGTTTTTATTGGGGGTGTGAAGAGGAGATGCTGCCCCCCTTCCCAGTCAACCATGGGGCTGGGAGGAGAAGAGGGAAGCCTATTAGCTCAGCCAGCATGGCCGTTTGGCCGGGAGCCAGAGGTCATCTGGGGTCACTCCCCAATTAGGTCACACATTCTCCTCCTGTCTCCAACTTGGAAAAAGCCGCCGCTAATGAGGCAAACGGCTTTTTTGGGGGGTGGGGGTGCATGGGGTGGTCCCTGGCCTTTGCGGGAAGGGATCTACTGGATTAGATCAGAACGGGGAGTCACTTCCGCCTGCTGAAGTTGCAGAGAGATGTGGCGGGAGGGATAAGATAGAATAATAGAAACCACCCAGCTGGAAAAGGGACCTTGGGAGGTGTTCTAGTCCAACCCACTGCTCCAGCAGGAGAACCTATCCCATCCCAGACAAGTGGCTGTGCAATCTCTTCTTAAAAACCTCCAGTGATGGAGCACCCACAACTTCTGGTGGCAAGCTGTTCCCCTGGTTAATTGTCCTCACTGTTAAGGAAAATTATCCTTAATTCCAGGTTGCTTCTCTCCTTGATGAGTTTTCAACTATTGTTTCTTCTCTTGTCTTCTGGTGCTTTGGAGAATAAGTTGACACTCCCCTCTTGTTTGCGGCAGCCCCACAAATACTGGAATATTGCTATCCTGTCCCCCCACCCAAAAAAGTCCTCCTTTTCTCCATACTGGCCAAACCCAAATCCTGCAACTGTTCTTCGTATGTTTTAGTCTCCGGGTCTTTAATAATCTTAGTTGCTCTTCTCTGCAGTTTTTCCAAAGTCTCTGAAAAATAAAGAGGAAACTGGACTTTCTGGTTTTTCTTTGAAGACGTTTCGCTTCTCATCCAAGAAGCTTCTCCAGCTCTGACTGCAGGGTGGGAAAGAAAAGGATTTATACTCCTTGAAGGCAGCTGGTCATTTGCATCCTTTTTAGAGAGTCGTTGAGGCAGCTTGGAGGTCTGTCTGTGTCCTTGGGGTCATCTGAGTGGTGCAAATGAGTGTGGAGTCCATAACGCAGTCCTTTCAGCAGTTCCAAGAAGGCTCCCCACCCATTTGTGACCCATTTGTGACTCTGATGACACAGATAAACTTCCAAGAGGCCTCAATGGCTCTTTAAAAAGGATATGCAGATGACCAGCTGCCTTCAAGGAGTATAAATCCTTCCATTCTGCAGAAAGATTCTAAAAATTTTTCTTTCTTTTTCCTTCCTTCCCCTTCCTCTTTCTTTCTTTCCTTCTTTCTTTCTTTCTTTCTTTCTTTCTTTCTTTCTTTCTTTCTTTCTTTCTTTCTTTCTTTCTTTCTTTTTCCTTCCTTCCTTCCTTCCTTCCTTCCTTCCTTCCTTCTTTCTTTCTTTCTTTCTTTCTTTCTTTCTTTCTTTCTTTCTTTCTTTCTTTCTTTCTTTCTTTCTCCTCTCCCAAAGGTGCTTTTCTTCAAGAGGCAACTGGACTTTCTGGTTTTTCTTTTGAAGATGTTTCGCTTCTCCTCTGAGAAGCTTCTCCAGCTCTGACTGGATGGTGGGGAATGGAAAGATTTACACTCCTTGTAGACTTCCCTTCCCCAACCTGCAATCAGAGCTAATGCAGCTTCTGGGATCAGAAGTGAAAGGTCTTCAAAGAAAAACACAGGAAGTCCAATTGCCTCCTGAACAAAAAAACGCCTTTGGGACGAGGTTCACCTATGGAGAATGTCCACAGACATCTGAAGAATGAAGCATTTCCAAGAATTTTCTGCCTTCGCCTACTTTGAAGATTACATGTTCACCAAGGGCCGAAGAAGAATTAATCCAAGAAGCCCTTTAACCGCAATCAACCAGGTTCTGGAGTTTGCAAATGCTCAGGTGCCACAAACAGCAGGATTGAAAGGGGCTTTGGAAGTCTTCTAGTCCAACCTTGATTCTTGATGAAGGTATCTTTTCTTTTTATGTAAACTGAGAGCATTTGCACCAAGAAAATTTCCTTGTGTGTCTAATCACACTTGGCCAGTAAAGAATTCATTCATTCATTCAACCCGTGGACATAATATATTTAGATTTCAGCAAGGCATTCGACAAAGTAGACCACAATCTACTTCTTGGTAAGCTAGAAAAAGGTAGAATAGATAGCACCACCACTAGATGGATTCATAACTGGCTACAAACTGTACTCAAGGAGTAGTCCTTAGTGGGTCTAAGTCTAATTGACACAGAGATAACAAATAAAAGAGATAAGGCTCCCAGACTAAGAAGAAGAAGAAGGAAATATATAAGAAGAAACCCCCCCAAAAAAGAACTGAAAAAGATGGGAGAAAACATGACTGACAGGCAGAGGAAAATAAAAATAATACTAGAAGGAAAAAAGAAGAAAGACCAGGGAAACTTAGAAAAGGGAAAGCTGGCTAAAATTAAAAGAAATGATAAAGCCGAGAGAGATTTAGAGATAAGGTTAGAGATAGTATAAGAGGGATACCACATGGGGATGTATATTGGTATTTAGTTTAAAACTTACTAGGTATTATTTTAGGATTGTATAACTATATATATATAAAACTGTATATGAATTGTGCTGTTATGAACCCTTTCTTTGAAGGATGAAAAATGGGAAGGGAAATGTATTAACACATATAGATAAACTTTGGCTAAATGGAAAGGAAGAAAAAGCATGATTATTAATGATTATAAGAAAAGTGAAGATAAAATGAGACTTATTAAGAAGTTATTTTAACGAGTTGGGGGGATGCTTTAAAATACATACATTTTAAAATATATAGTTGATTACTTAATGGACATTAAAAGTGTATAATGAGAGTATTGTATTATGATTAAAGCAGGGGAATGAAAAATTATTAAATTAGATAGAATATTGGTATTTAGTTTAAAACTTACTGGGAAATATTGTAGGATTGTATAACTATATATATAATTGTAAATGAATTATGTATTATGATAGGGGAATGAAAAATTATTAAATTAGATAGATTGAGGGGATATACTATGTGGATCCTAAATATATTGGCTTTGTTTTATTTTTACTCCTTTTAGATAGTTTCTTATATATCAGCCTAGAGAAAATTAAGGATAATAATGATATGTAGTGTAAAATAAAATAGGTGGTAAGCTGAAAATGGAAATAATAGCGGATAAAGATCTGAAAATTTATGTGTGGATGAAATGATATTGAATTAATGAATTGAAATATGAAATGGAAACTTATTTAAAGATGAGTGAAATCGATAATGATATGAGATGATATTATATGAGACTGATGAAAAGCGTGACTATGTACAAGTGTTATAATCCGGAATCACATTGCTCACGTGAAAAGATGTGTAAAAATAAAAAAATAAAAAACTTTTTGGGAAAAAAATGGGTCTAAGTCTGCATGGAGGGAAGGAAGCCGTGGGGTGCCACAAGGCCCAGGACTCTTCAATATCTTCATTAACGACTTAGAGGAGGGAATAGAAGGGGAACTTACCAAATTTGCAGAGGATACTAAGCTGGCAGGAATAGCCAACACTCAAGAAGATAGGCTTAAGATCCAGATGGATCTTGACAGACTAGAACCCTGGGCCGTATCTAACAAAATGAAATTCATGTAGAGAAAAGTGAAGTCCTACATTTAGGCAAGAAAACCCAAAAGTACACATATAGACTGGGTGAAACCAGGCTCAATAGCAGGAACTGGGAGAGGGATCTCGGAGTCTTAGTGGACAACCAGCTAAATAAGAGCCAGCCGTGTGCAGCAGCAGCCAAAAAAGCCAATGCAATCCTAAACTGCATTAACAGTGGGATACAATCCAGATCAAGGGAGGTACTAATACCACACTGTAAA
This sequence comes from Bungarus multicinctus, assembly GCA_023653725.1. NCBI lineage: Eukaryota > Metazoa > Chordata > Lepidosauria > Squamata > Elapidae > Bungarus > Bungarus multicinctus. The sequence goes on along the minus strand of CM042840.1, from coordinate 146,608,189 downwards.
GCCTTAGTAAGGCCACACCTAGAGTACTGCATCCAGTTTTAGTTACCACATTATAAAAAAGACCATTGAGACTCTAGAAAAAAGTTGAAGAGGTAAGAGCAAAAAGGATGATGACGGGCGGAACGAGAGGCTAACAAACAGACGATGAAGCGTAAAAAATACGTATGAACGTGTATGAATGGGCCTGGC